>KV011136.1:67824-283976 GCA_001598015.1 Dorcoceras hygrometricum | reverse complement strand
CTAATTCTTAACCATAACCCAAAAAAAAAAAAAAATTGTCATTAGTTTAAAGCCATCAATCAAGAAAACCACTAAAAGTCAACCCTTCTGCTTCAACTGGCAACAACAATATTATGGCACCAATATCACTGGCGGGAATCCCTCCCAAACAAACTGAAGCCAGAACCTCTTATTTTCTTTCCATCGCAAGAAACTTTTTCAAAAAAAAAAAAAGTTTTTATTATTTGTTTGAAGATAAATCGATGCTACTGATTGAATGCTTCATGTACAGAAAATAAAAACCTGTTGTCGGGTTGTATGAAGAATCCGTGGGAGATATCTTTGATGTCATCAATGACGCTGTGGCTGCTGAACTCTGGCTGAGCCGACAACGCGTTCTCCATCAACGTGAATCGGCTGTGGCGAGATGATCGGATTCTGTCCCTCAATTCCTCCACCACATATTCCTCATCGCCGCCGTCGATCGGACCATCCCTTCCGCCTTCTCCGCCGATATTCCCGTCCGTCTTCGACAGTTTCCGCTTGAAAGACATTATCCGATATACGTATTTGGAGATATTGATCTCCACTTGAATTGAAAACCCAATCTAACAGAAAATGGACAGAGATGTTCGTATATGTATGTGGGAAAAAAGAAGGTTTGGATTTGATTGACAAGGCAAGGTGTGATGTGAATCACGTGGAAGTGAGAGTAAATATTAATGTGTGAAAATGGCTTCGTCGATCGAAATCCATGGCTGTGGTGAATTATCACATGCAATTCTATGATATATAAGAACTCTTTGCACTGCCATATCTCCTCAATGTATAATTAATTTATAGGTCTGATCAAATTCTCTATCGACATTTTCTTGCTGTCTTTTCATTTATTATTTTTTCGGTTTCTTCTCTAGTATATAAGTATTATTTTTAAAAAAAACATTCAGGATTTTAAAAAATATAATAATGTATTTAAAATATAATAGTATGATCTTTATTTATTGCATGATACGTACAGCTGGAAGGATAAATTACGTCACCCCCACTATGACAAGGTAGATGTCTTAGTTGGATTCAGACGAAAGCGCGAGAAACCAAATTATGTGTAATAATAAATAATCATAAATTATAAATAATTATGGTCTCTTAATTATTTCTCCTTACAGAGTGTCAAGACATATTTTATGATTCCTTTGTGTACAAATCAGGTAACATTTATATTTTCATCTTATATTCATATTCATGATGACATCATAGAATTTTTAGAAATAAAAGTCAATTCGCCAGTGGTGTATAAGTGTTTATTTTAATTACTGATTATACAAATGCTTACATAATATGTATTATAAAAAAATATATCTGTGCGTATGTACAGACATACACATACACACGTATTTGTCTAGATGGGATGACACACACACACACACACACACACATATATATATATATATATATATACACAGCACCGATATAGTGGGCGCTTACAATATCGGCCGAGCATCTCAGGCGCCCACGCGCGCGCCCATTGCAGGCGTCCACATTATCAAGTTTTTATATATATATATATATAAATGATATAGTGGGCACCATGGGCACCGGACTGACGTGGCACTTCCTGGTGCTGCCACGTCAGCCTGGTGCCCACATGGTGTCCATGTTTGGTGCCCACCATATCAAATTTGTATATATATATATATATATCTCGGCCGAGCATCTCAGGCGCCCACGCGCGCGCCCATTGCAGGCGTCCACATTATCAAGTTTTTATATATATATATATATAAATGATATAGTGGGCACCATGGGCACCGGACTGACGTGGCACTTCCTGGTGCTGCCACGTCAGCCTGGTGCCCACATGGTGTCCATGTTTGGTGCCCACCATATCAAATTTGTATATATATATATATATATCTTATCTTTTATATGCATCAGAAAGAAAGTATGAAAAAACACAAATATTACATATATATGTTTGATATAAGAGATGATATCCTTCTTAGGATATGGAGAGCATAATATTCATACTTTTATATGTAAGACAGTATGATGATATTACATATATAGTGATACCCAGGGATGCCACCTCGGGATCCGATAAAGATGGACCAAGTTGCACACTCTTCGGGCCGAAGCACGTCGAGAGCTCAGGAGGATTACCCAAGGAAAATGTCGTACCTCCAATAGTCCAGTCAGTCTGCGCGTCTCTAAGCTCTAAAATCACCGAGGATCACGAGACAATCTCGCACGAGATAACCATCAAACTGAGCGTGATCTTCGCCGCGAGAAGCGCCCTAGCGCCCCGCACTCTTGGTAAGGCACTCACCGCCACCGCCTAACCCCTCTGTAAATATCCAGGTACGCTTTCTTGCACATTCATTCACACATTCACCCGCTATCAGCTTACATACGCTCTATCTTTTCTCTCGATATTTCGACATGACTTAAGCATCAGAGGGGCTTCGTCGGACACATGTCCAGCGCCCTCTGACACGTTGTCTGTGGTTGTATGTCTCGTGAAGGCATCGATCACCCGTTGCTCATCGTACATCCAAACGTCCCGATCTTTTGAGGTGATGACAATTCGTCGGTTGAGAAAATTCGGTTATATCATATAGATGCGGAGGTTAGTGGGGACCGGGGAAAATCGTTGAGTGGGTAACAAATTGATTTACTATACATTATATATTCAATGGGAGTAGCTATGTGAACAATGCTAATGCGCATGACAAGAGCCTATTGCAAGGGGTTATTCAATAAATACTAGGCAGGGAAATATGAACTGAATATAGCAAAAACTTCGTAACTTTGAAATGTTATTTTATGAATATCACAATTATTTATGTTTTATTAAACAGTTTATATATTAAGAATGGCACAAAACATAAAACTAACTAAAAATGATTAAATATAAAATTTCCTTCTTCCTTGATAATGAAACTCATTAAATCATTTTTAGTCAGTACTAACTACTAATGTACAAATATAGAATCGATCAAAATTTTCAGTCTTTAGTCAACTAGTCTAGGGCATCAAATGGTGGTGGCCATAATTCAAAGCCTCCAGAATGGATAATCATATATATTATCGCTATCTTGAAATGTAAACTGCACGTGTAATGACAATAGCCACCAGTTAATCATCTAATATAAAATGTGGTGTAATTGTCATAATCTATCTAATTTTTAAATAAAAAATGTAATAATCGAATAATCACGCACACACACATACAAATATATATATACCAAATGTCGAGATCAATAATATATAATGTGGAATATGAACCACATATTATTTAAGAAATTTAACTAATAATAATGTATTATCAATCGAGATTTTAACGTATATATGAATTTGAATAGGGGTGGATTTATTAATATAACGGTTTTTGGTGTAAAACATTCTCCACTAATCAAAGTTCTTTGACATGAACTCGTTGATAAATATAGAATTAGATAATTTAATCAACTGATTTATCAATAAAATCGAACTGTTCATAAATCTATTTTAAGGAAATAGAACATAAGAGGGCCACAGTGCTATTTCAAAAACAGAGAAGTCAAAAAATATATGAAACGCGATATATATGACGAAAAATTATATATGAATTGTAGTATTTTACATAAACAAGAATATTTTTGTTATGAATTCGAGCATTTTTTTTTAGGTACGAAATGTAGCTATATGTTTGAAGTATATTTCTGATTTCTTAATTAATAAACTTACTCTTGATTTGTGTAAGAAAAAATAAAATATAAATACGTTTATGGTGAGTGATGTAACCGAATTTTGCCCAGCCAATGAGTTGTCACCACGTCAGACCATTAGGTCGGGAGATCTGAAAATCTTTCCTCGAGGGAGTAAGTCGAGTGAGATCTGCTGGTCTGGAGGTCTGTTTTCGGGGGATGAGCTGGACGTCCTTCCTGCAATGACCTATGACCATAGACATGGCTCAAAGGGCGTCGGGATCCATCCCGACGAAGGCCCTCCGATGGTTACGTCAGCTCGGGTGATTGAGAAGATATAGATAGTACAGAGAATAAATATGCTGAATGTCTTGTAAAATGAGAAATACCTGGATATTTATAGGGGAGCCAAGAGGTTGCGTGTTGTAGTACTTGGGTAATCAATCATGAGCAGGGATGAGTGTAGTAGGTCTTGCGTGTACGCTACCCTACAACCTGTACGCAGAGAAGAGTTTTGCAGATTTGTCAGTGCACTAATCATGAGTTATACAAATGAGCCAAGTTGTTGAGATGACGTATTCCCGAGCAGAGCAGGGATAACATGTTTCGAGTAGAGCAGAGATGATAGGTTCTAAGTAGAGCAGGGATGACAAGTTCCGACTAGAGCAGGGATGACAAGTTCCCGAGCAGAGCAAAGATGATAGATTCCCGATCAAAGCAGAGATGACAGGTTCTCGACGACCGAGGTTACATGGTGGTGCCAAGATAGGGTACCAGCGTCGTTTTAAGAAAAGCTTTTTACTTAGGTTTCGAGGTGGAAATTATTAATGATACAGTGTGAATAATGAAAAATATATTTAATTTCAAATTAAATAATTTTATTGCGTAGATTACATTAATTAGTCCAATACTTATACGAAAGCAGGTTCATTATGTCAAGTCAAGTTCATTATGTCAAGTCAAGTTCATTAATCAAGCATATTGAAAATATGAGGTCTCTAGAAGTTCGTAATCTTGTAGTTTAAACATAATAAAATAATTATCTTAAAATTTTCATTTATGATCTTATATTTATTAAATTTAATTAATTGCGAGATGAAAAAGCGACGTAGGGGTCCAAACGCATTTATTTGCACTCGCCAAATTATCCAATCAAAGATTACGATCTTACAAACTCAAACAAAAAGGGGGATTACGATTTAACATATAAATTAAAGAAGCCATATTCAGACACCAATAAGCGCTAATTCATGACATTAGTCTAGATCGTGGCATCTCATTTAACTCGATTAGTTTTCAGGTATCAGTATAATAATTGTTATAATGTATAGAGTGATTGGAGGGCAACGAAAGTACACAAATAAATTCAGTCATATCTAACAGATTTAGAAGCTCGTTGTAATCAACTGGAATCGAATATAAGTGTTGAGATATAATAATTGTCTTTGTTAGGTAGAGCGGTAGAATCGTGGTGCTTGTGTTGAGATATAATAATTTTTCGTAAAACGACAAACACTTGGTCATACAATTAGAATCAGAGTCAATGTCACGGGTTTGATTTCTATTGCTTGTAATGAGTGTAAATAGTGAGAGATGAATTGTTGATGTGCAATAATTATTCATGTTAGGTAAAACGATCGAATCGTGACGTTTGTGTTAGTATATGATTAATGATTGGAGTTGCACCGTTACCACTAGCTATAATTTTTGGTAAACCGACAAACGCTCGATCCTATAATAAGCCTATAAAGTTTTGGGATCTCGATCTTAATAATTGGATTAGGTATAGTAACTTGTGATGTTAACATAAAAAATTTACAGAGATAATTAGACTTGCCCCTTGAAAATTACAAAATACATAAAACACCTAAAAATATTAATAGACAAATACATCTTTCAATTTTTAACAAGCGAACTTCACGTTTTTGCAACAATTCAGGCAATTATACCCTATGCGGTATGAGTTTTATAAAATAGTGGTCAAAACACATACTTACCTTTAAAAAAACTTTCAAAATATTTTACTAATTTTTTTTAAAACGCTTTATAAAATATTTTTAAAACGTGTCCAATGTTTAAAAATAGGGGGTGTTATTTTTCTTATCGTGTTCTTTGTTTATTTTTTTAAATCTTATATATGTGTGTATAGATATAAGGTCCGTTTGGACAATTTTTTTAAAAATATTTTTATAAAAGTATTTTAAAACAATTCTTGTAAAATGTTTTGAAATTTTTTTTAAATGTAATTATGCGTTTGGACAACTATTTTACAAAAATATTTTTAATTAAAAATATTTAGATAATTATTTTAGAAAATAATTTATATTTAAAACATAATACTAAAATAGCATTCAAAAAATTAACTTAATAAAAAAATTAATTGACTATGTGCATAATATTTACTTATATTTTATATTCTAAAAACATTATAAAACATATTTCACTTATTATTAAAAAAGTGTAATTCAAAACTAGTTTTTAAAAAAAATATTATTTATAAACATTTTATAAAAATTTCATCCAAACACATATTTTCAGTTTTTTAACTTTCAAAACACTAAAAATATTTTTAAAAAACATGTCCAAATGGAGCCTATATGTTTTTAATTTTGGTAAAAATTAATGGACAAACTTTTTCATTAGGTCATAAAGATGTAAACAACTCCTTCTCTATGGGGAATGGTTTCGTCAAAGGGTCCTATTTATTTTTAAAAGAGATGTCATCTTCTTAGTCAAACAATAATATTCGAATTGCTTTGGAAGAAAATAGGAACATGGAAAAAGTCCTGTTTATTGCCCTCCTAATAAACCAGTAAATAAATCAAAGTGATGACATTGAATTTATAGAAAATCAATCCATCATCAATGGACATTACTGAAGGTTCATTTTCAAATAATTCTAGCATCGCCTGAAAAATTCCGAGCTTGACAAGTACTTAGCAACCTATTTTTGGGCAGATTTGCAATTATGAACTGGCTAGAACATGATTTAACACGGAAAAGACTCATGTTTTTTTTTTATATATATACAAATTTGATATGGTGTGCACCCAATATTGGCACCAGGCTGACGTGACACTTCTTGGTGCTGCCACATCAGTTTGGAGCCCATATTTGATGCCCATCATATCATTTCTTTATATATATATATATATAATATGTATGTATTTATAGTCAAGTTAAATTGTTGTTGAGATAGCTATGACTTAAAAATCAGGCAATTGCGATGATGTCAATTGCAATGCTTGAATTGCAATGGCGATCTATTAATTTAAAATACAAAACCGTGCTGATTCTGAAAATATAAAATAAAGAAATAATTTTTGGTAAAAATAATTTGTAATGATTATACAAACAATGCAGAATTTTTAATTTGATCCTAACCTGACCACAGGATGTCATTGACCAGAACCTTCGACGACTCAACCGAATTGTACCTCCGTCTTCCAAACTTATACCCCTAGGGGCTAAGTGTCTGTAAACGGCGCCACTGGTTTTGTTAGTAAAAATATTCAAAGTTATAATTTTGTAAAAGTCTTACAATTAATTTCAACGTAAATTATTGAAAATCTGCTAACCAAAACTTAACTTGTTAATACGTTCATTGTCAAAATTTTCTTTATTTCATATCCCTAATATACATTATCTTTTGTATTAGCCTATTTCGATCTATATATATATATATTATATATGATCGGGGCAAAAGATATAGTTATAATTAAGATGATAAGTATGATTTAAAAAATGAGATAGATAAAAAGTAATGTTTGGTAAGAGTAATATATTTGATTTGATTGATTAAATTTGATAAAAGTGTTAAATTATATTTTTAACAAGTATAAAAATTAATAAATATAAAAAAATAATATCGTAATTTTATTTTAATAATTTTATTGATAAAATTTATAATAATAATTTTATTGAATAAGATAAATAATAAAAAATTTGATTATTTTGAATAAATATATAGTTATTGATTGAAGTGAGATATATAATATTTCGGATTAACATTTATTAATATGACACGGGCTATATCCGGCATCTTTGCACTTCGCCTCCTTAACCCTCACGACATGTGTATGACTATGCTCTCTATGATTTACCACCATAATATGGGTACGCTATACACAAATACTTCCTTTAATTTATTATTTGAGTTGAAAAAAATTCTTACAGCGATTGAAATTTTTTGTGAACACGTATTATTATTTTTATATATAAAAATGTTGTTGTCTCTGAATTAAAAAATTTATTGTATATTTATGGATAGATTTCAAGAAAGCAGGTTGATTTGACATAGTGACATCACAGTCTTGCATGCACCGACTGTGTATTGCCTAGAAACCACTGTACACAAGGTGTGTGATAATGAACAAAAATAAATTGTAGGGTGTGATTTAGTCGAGTTTTCTGCCACCTCATTCCACATAATACATGTCATTAATATTTAACTATATCCGTATACCATACAAACATCGAATCCAAACAACAATAACTACACGGGGCATCCCCCGATAACCCACTCGATGAACACACACACACACACACACACATATATATATATATATATATATATATATATGGGAGTGATGTGGAGATATGACATAAGACGAACCCTGCCCTTTTCCAATTTTGTATGTGGTATGAAAGAAATGTTTGAACTAACTCCACTTGGCTCTGAATGCAAGGAGAAGCGAGTTGAGCGAAGGAGTCAACTTATGTTTCATAATATATGCTTTTGATTTAAAACAATGCTCGAATGTTTGAGAAAATATACGTCAATTATGTTAAATAGAATTGTGAAAACACCACTAAAAAAAAAGGAAAGAAAAATTTAGCCGTACTTCCGGCTTCTATTCTCTTCGTTAATCTATTTCACTATAGACAAGATAAACATATATGATATGACGTGGTAGAGTAAATGTTTCAAGAGGTAAAAATAGAATTAAGTTTTTTTTTAAAAAAAACTAGTCGCTTATGATTTTAACCTTCTAGTCTAGTTAAAAGAAGAGATGTAATAATTAAAATATTCTTCAAAACTCTTGTGAGTGCATCGAAACGATTCAAAATTAAGTGGAAAAAATTACGTATTTGTCAATTGCAACACGAATAATCGTTTAAATACTCTCTTTATCATCATGAGCATGTCGACATTTGTCCTTTCACATTAAATCATAGGAAAATCAAAACTTATAAAGAACCTTCCAGTTATCTTTATTTAAATTATTCGAGATAATATTTCCCACAAGAACAGTTTACTTCATATTTTGTCTACCCGATTCCTTATTACACACTATGGATTTAGATAGCTACAGGATTATGAAGTCTGGAATCCAGTCACGGCAGCCATGTAATATACTTCGTTTCATCTATAAATAGATCAATCGTATTTGATGAACACAAAATTTACTATTATATTTTTAATGAGTTTATTTGAGTACATTGGTCTATCTAGAACAGACAAGAGCAGAACGAAATTTAGAATAGATCGGCTGATCGGTATAAGGCTCAGTTAAGAAGAAATGTTCAGAACAGAAGAGCATAACAGAGCAACTCAGACAAGATAAACACATCAGTTCAGATATAAGCAGATGAGATCAGCTTAGAGCAAAACAATTTAGAGCAGAACAGACCGAGATCTGTTCAGAGAAACGAATCAGTTCAAATCAGATCGAAATAGAACAAAGCAGAGCAGAAGAGTAGAACAGTTCAATTCAGATTACAACATAATAGTTCAGTATAATGATCAGATTGGAGCTTCGAAGTAGATCAGTTCAGATAAAGAACATAATAGATCAGTGTATCAGTTAAGTGTAGAGCTATAGAACATGACAGATTAGGACGTAGTTCGATCAGTACAGACTATCAGATCAGAACGACAAATCAGTTTGAACAAGATTAACTTCAGATTAAGTAGAAGAGGTTCAAACCGATTTGCTCAATACAACAAAACATTAGTTCAGATTAGTCAAAGATCACAAATAGTCTCACATAATCCTGTACGACGAAAGGACGATAAGTACACAGAGTCAGAAACTTTGCAGAAGACTTTTGCAACGGGAAGAAACTTATGTCTAACGTTCATATCAAAATAGATGTATAAATACAACTGAACTGAAGCAAATTACAGAGAGACGGAGTGTGTAAAGAAGTGTTGTGCATAGAGAGCGCAATAGAGACAAGAAGAGCGCACAACCGCAACATCGTCGGAATACATTGAAGACTTTTAGATATACGACAATGTGAGGATATATGAGAGTATACACTGTAACAGATTAAAATACTCATACACACTTTCACTCACATATTCGATAGATGAGCTGAAATAGAAGTGAAACAAATATACAAAGCTGTCTTGACATGAAGACGTTAAACTTGGTGTTTGTTTTCTTCACATAGAGACGTTAAACATATGCAGTTTGGAGTCTAGGAGTTCAGCTTTGGCAATGTGATAAGTCTCAGATGCGTGGGTTTGTACTGCTTTGTGAATCAAGGCCTTCAATTCGTAAGAAGGAGAGACGTAGAAGCGATTGCTTCTAACTTCCATAAACAAACATCCAAGTACTCCTTTAGTGCTTTGATTTATACATGTGTAAACTGTTTTTAAAATTTCAGTTTTTTAGAGTAGTAGGGGTATATATCGATATATGATTATCTCTCCATATATTGGCATGATGACACATACCCTCAATAAATTATATTATCTTCGATCAATGTATTAACAGAATTGATCAGTCCTCATTACCACAAGGACGTAATGGATGGATAATTGGATATTCATTTTCGCTTACCTTACATTTGAATAGAAAGCCCGATATAATTATACAAGCTTTGGTGGTTATGATTCTACACATTTTGGGACCCAAAACTCAACTTTGTTCCACTCAAATATTCGAAATAAAGTATTTACTTTGAGTTAATTTTAATGAAACTGGCATTGGATCAGCAAATGGTGGCGAAATCGTGTCATGGAAACGAAGGAATTCGACAGAGTTTCTTGAAGATTAATTTTGTCGAAAAGAATTCGGCTATTCCAAAATTTCTCACTAATTTCATCCTGCAACATTTACATACAAGAATAAAAGTACATATATTCAATGATTCAGAAACTTTAACTCCAGCGACCAATAGAATAAATGTTCTGTTCTGCATAGAAATAATCTATATCGATCCCCAAAGCCAAGTTCCATGCTTGGAAAGTTTACCTCAGAGCATGAATCTTGGAGTCCCAGACTGTTGTAAACATGTTAGAAATGATTTCCAGGCTATTGCTGGTGTATTCTACCGCTTTTGTTAGACTGGCCTTCATTTCTTTTGAAGTGTTCGGAAACTCCATTAGACTATCCTGGCAAGTTTCCTCATCTGTTATTGCAGAGCTTAACCAATTCTTAATATCACCAATCTCGTATCCAGACAACTTGTCAGATTTAGACGAGGAAATCGACGTGTTGACACGATCAATGGCATCCTGGATAAGATTTTCACATAGATTCAACGCTTCAATAACAGGAGATCGTCCCCCTGTGGTGTTTTTTAGCCTAAGGAAATGGCCGGCCTCTCGAGATGGAAGACGCAGCTTCAATAACTCATTCAGCGTCACTTTCAGTGAAACGTGCGAATATTTGCGTGGGAGTATGATGATCATTGCTTGAATCATTGCTTGATGTCATGAGGGTAATGTATGCTTGAATAGCAAGAATCACGAAATTTAGTCGAGTTACATGCTTCAGCTATTGGATCTCTTACCTGATTCGAACTTCGGGGAGTATCTTTCCCATGGATTACCCCTATTATTGCTCCAATGATCACAATAATAAGTACAACAGAAGCAATGGATATGATTATTAGACGTTTTCGTGTTTGTCTCTTGTATTCCTCGTCTTCGAATTCGTCATTCTCGAGGCTCTCAAAATCGTCGGATGTATCAGGCCTCCTATGTTGCTCCCCTGATCCATCACAGGAGGCGGTGTTAAATGATTCGATCCGCGACCCCGTTTTCTTGCTCGGTTCTGAGTCACCGTATTGCATATTCATGCAGGTAAAGAAAAGTTGCAAAATAAATTTGTAAGACAATGTTTTGCTAATGTATGATTACTTGGCCCTTCCAGAATGATGATATGATAATTTCAAGGGAAGAAGAAGCAAGTATTTACTTAATAAAATGAAATCAGGATGGAAAAGACAATTGCCTTCAAACAATGTTGATCCGGTAAATATTTCTTGGTTTCATGCTAAAAGTTAAAGGGATATAAACAAAGAGTTTTATTATAGCAATTGTTCATTCGGTTTCTCCATTGTTATTTTACAGCTGCAAGTTTACTATAATAATACATGCCAAAGTTGCCAGTTTCCTATGTTGGATTTGTTTATCTTACTTTGCTGGCCTAGGAAATAGATCAGAGAAGCAACAAAATCGAACTCCCGAATCTGTGTATTGAATCTCTTTGTAAACAGAAAAAGAAAATAAGAAACTTTATCCGAAATTTGAAACAAGATCTCAAGTAAACAAGCCAAAGCGAACAGGGACAATTGGATTCTTCAGCCAGCTTTCGCCTTGTAAGAATGGACCAACAGTATATTTCAAGGCATCTTCCCTTTTAATGAGTCCTTTGTATCCTGGCCATTTAACTCTTCCAGAAGTATTCGCACCCGGGCCTTTGTTGTGATACTCTGCATAGTAGAGGGTCTTGAGGGCGAAATCTCCTTCCCATTTAAGCCATCCCTCAGGGTGAATTAGATCGCCAATCTCCGATTCCATGACAATGGTCCTCGAATATTCTTTCCAGGGCCTGCCAAGATAATTTCTGAATTTTGCCTTCTCTGGCTCGAGCTTCGGATCTGCCAAAATCTTGCAGTTTTGGAGCACAATCCCGGTGGTTTGCCTCCTATCCATACGCCCTTGAGCTGTGACGATATTCTGCTGGTTTGCCAATGGTTTACGAACATAGATCATGCAGTTTTGGAACACGGAAGCTGCATCACCGAATATGAAATCTATGGTGCCGGTAATGTAGCAGCTTCGGTAGAACTGCCTGTGGGTTTGAGCATACAAAGTGTCCTGGAATCCTTCCATTCTGCAGTTTACAAAGATCGAACGATCCGCCTGGACTCTTAGAGCCACGGCTTGATGCTTTTCAGGGCCAGCAGTGTTCCTGAATCCAAGTGATTGGGCAATGAATCCGTCCCCTAAAGCGGCTGCAAGATTGTGAGCAAAGTAAACAAACTTTCTTGCAACATAATGTTGTTTTGTCTTGATTTAAACTGTGACATAAGATTTGAATCCATGGTATACCAAAGGTAGCAGTCTGAAATGTCGGAACTCCATCGACGAAGTTCTTGCTGCCCGAGATGACACTTTTCTGAGATCCATCACCATACATTGTAACATTTACCATTTTCTTGGTGACGATCACGCTCTCTTCGTACACTCCTTCTTTAACGTATATTACATATCTGTATTCGCGTGCAAATGGGAAACAATTTACCCACATAATACACATGAGAATCAAGTAGAAACAGAGAAGAAGAAGCATGAACAGATCATACCGTCCTGTGTACTTCTCAGGCATGGCATTCAATGCTGCAGACACGGTAGTGAAGTCCCCACTGCCATCTTTTGCAACAGTCACGTTAGGCGCAATTTTCGGAGAACTTGACTTCAACATTCTCCGGTTCTCTGGACTGATCCAGGACGGGAATCCATCTTCATCTACAGATAAAAGATTACGTTTCACATCAGAAACTTGAAGGATAGAAAAGATACTCGACAATTGCGAAGTAATAGCCAGAGCATTGCTGCCAAGTTCCCTTGTAGTCTTCAAGATCTTCTTCAGCGCATCTTTTTCCTTCCCCTCAGGAAATCCGTCAATACATGTCTGCTGATACGATAAAACCGCACTCAACCAATTGTTAAGATCACCCGTTTTCGACGAAAACTTTGCCAAATCCTTGCCTTCTATACTAGAAATAGAGCTGTTCAGCTCCTCCTTAGCATCGTTTAGCAGCACCAAACAGTCGTCAAATGCAGCCTTTTTAAAAGGAGTATCGAATTTGAGACCCGACGCTTGTTTGATAACCTTATCAATCTCATCTGAGGCAACAGCAAAAGCGGCCTTGAGAATATCCCTAGGCTGAGCAGTGGCATTGTCCTTGATGACCTTTGACAGGCTATCTTCGCACGTCTGCTTATAATCCGTGCCTGCACAGACCGATTTTACGGCCTTATCAGCCGTTACGATCTGTCTAGGAGCGGAGGTGGACCCGCTATGCCCCCCTGCATCAGCATCTAGATTGTTTTTGTATGCAACGGCACAAACAGCAGCAGCAGCCAAGAGAAGAACACCTACACTCGAAGCGATGGCAATAGTAATCCTCCTCTTAATCTTTTGCTGCCTCTCTTGTTTTCGACGTAACGTAATCTGGTCGAAATCTTGAAATGCCATTGCTGATGTGGTAGAAATATCTCTGCCTTGGCTACTTACGAATCAAGCCAAGGCAGGATTTCCTTGTTCTTTGATGTGTTTTGTTTTGAACTTTTTGGTATTTCCAATCTTTTTTCTTGGCTAGCTTTTGTACGATATATAAGAAACGCCATTGGGCGCGGATGCTTAGGCGAGTGAAGTCTGGATTAGAGAGAATTCAGGAGCTTTCTTTGAAATTTGAGCAATTTAGTTACAAGTTTGAGGCAGTGGATGATGGATGAGCATCCATTTACCGAAGTTTAAGTTTATGCTTGTGGATTGCTTATGTATGATTCTTAGCGTTTCTAGCAGCTGTTCGATTTTGGCTCAATTTGCATGCTTATTTGAGGGATATCCGGCAAAATATGATAAGAAATAGCAATCATGTCCATATATATATATATATATTTTTTTTGCTGTCAACTAATTTGTATGTACAAATATTTAAAAAGATTTTTTTATTGAAACTATAAACCTAAAAAGTCAAGTTCGTTTTCTTTTGTTAATTTTAAAAAAAGAAAATATTATGGCCGTGTTCAGTAATTCTTTCAAATATTTAGATTAGAGGTGATGTAATGATTATATCATGATGAAGATGCTTACAATAAATCCTGATATATTGTATTATGGTTTACACTTTAGAGTAGCACATATAATCAATCTCATACTCTTACATATACTCTGCAATTCAATTTATTCAAAATTATATTATTTGGAGCGAGAAATGAAATTATATATTTTTTTTCCTAAATTCGTGACCACATATTTATGCATTTTATGTCCAAGACATGGTGATCTGAATCCATGAGAACTGTGGAATTAAAAATAATAACTTCACATATATTATATTAAGTGCAACAGTAATTAAATAACATTAAAACCATATATATATTTCTTGTAAATTCTGTATATCATGTATATAACCAAAAGATGCCTCGTCTTTTTTTCAACCCAAACAGGGTGTATACTCTATCCCGGTTGCCGGTAGCCATGAGTCTCCTGCTATAAATTGTGACACGGTAAACGGAATTGCTTGAGTCGAATTCTTCAATATACGGTAGCCAGGCCACTTGACTCGTGCCGCTAAGCCCGCACCGGGCCCGTAATTCATGTACTCGGCATAATATAAGGTATCCAGAAACCTATCTCCTTGCCATTCCAGCCAGCCCTCGGGCCTAAAGCCGTGGCCAATGTAGGATTGCATGACAGCTGTCCGGGAATACTGCTTCCAGGGCCGGCCTAGGTAAGTTATGTTCAAATCTAAGACATCCTGCTCAACTGTAAGGTTGCAAAATTGGAGTGAGAAGCCAGATTCCTCCTTCAAATCGTTTCGGGCATGAGCCGTGATGGTGTTCTTTTGGCCAACAAGGCCTCTCCGCGCGGTGATCTGACATTTTTGGAACACGGCTGCGGCATGTCCGCAGATGAAATCGACGGTACCTGTGATATGACATTCCCTGTAAAATTGTCGGCTTTTGTGGGCGTAGAGGGTATCCTGGTATCCACGGAAAGAACAACGATACAAAGCAGATTCATCGGAATCAGACATGAAAGCCACGGCTTGTTCATTCTGCGGCCCAGCCGTGTTCTCGAATGTTATGTCCCGGGCGATGAATCCTTTCCCTTTTACAGCTGAACAACGGAGCAGAGAATTAATTAAGGGTTTGTTCGTAGCGTGTTTGAAAGAATATCATAAATAATATATCATGTATATTATTGTGCATGAAATTCTGATAGGGTGGGCGCCGCGAGATGCTCGGCCGAGCATCTCATTAAATTGTGGAGATGCTCGACTGAGCATCTCGCGGCGCCTACACAGGTGTCCATTGTGGGCGCCCATCACATCATGTCACATTGTGCATGATTGAAAGAATTACTTCAAGGGGAAGAAAATTTGCCTGGAATTTCCCCCTTCCTGCCAGCATATATTTGATATTAGATAAGAAATCAATAACTAGGAATTAGTAATCTTACTAAATGTTCCAGAGTTAATGGTTTTATATCCACCAACATAGCTGCGGTTACCCCTGACCACTGTTGCATCCATCCCATCTCCAACTATCATTATGTTCCATTTTTTCTTTTTGACCTGCACATACTCATAATACACTCCTCTTTTTATATGTATGACATATCTTTTCGGACTTTCTTCCGGCGCCGCCTCAATGGCATCACCGATCCTACTGAAATTCCCCGTCCCATCGGCGGCAACCACCGCGTCCACCGTGGTGTTTGTAAAGTTGAGGTAGTTCCCCACATCAGGGCTCAACCAAATAGGAAACATGTCATGGGTTTCAGGTATATTGCCGCCACGACAGGTGGCGGGGAAGGCGACTGGTGTCCGTTTGACCATTGAGAGAAGGTCACGGAGTGAGGATGCGATTTGGTGTAGGGTGCCCGAGACCAGATTTTTCATGGTCTCGTTTACGCCATCAAAGCCTTCTCTGCATCTTTCTTGATCTATCAGTGCACCACTCAGCCATGTTTTCATGTCTGAGTTCATATTGCCAGTGCCATTTTCTTTGCCTGTAAATTAATAATTAAAGGCCGTTGTAGCTAATACTTTTCATCGTTCTACAACTTAATTAAATTTACAATAAATCGGAAGCTAGGGCTACCAAAATTTCTTGTGCTTACATTTATGTTCTAAAAAATTACCAACTATTTCGACTCTATATATGTCACATAGATTAGTTTAATAAAATGTATTCAATATATATATAGCTATATATGTAATATTCGTTCTTTAAGAAATTCAGGATGGTATATGCTGCATTCGTGTTGGGAAAAAAAATCAATGTATGCCATTAAAATAAGTAAAATTTTAAGAAATTATGTATAGTTCTTCACCAAAACTGGTAACAAACCATCCTTGAATAATGATCGATCCTGGATGCCTGGATGGCAGTCCAAGAATGTAGATCATGTAACATCCAGTTTAGTGTAAATATGTAATTCGACACCATTTGTTATCTACTTTGTGATTTTGTTAGACCAACAAATATATTATATTTAAGTATAACAAGAAGCTAGAAGACTTTCCAGTTATTTACTTTATCATAGAATATATTTAATAGATGAATTGTAAAATAAAATTAATACTTTAATAAAAGTTTGCCATGCATGCACAATATTCAGCCAAAGAAAAAACAGAAAAAGATAGAAGATGGTTACTATTTCCGTCCAGAGAAGCAGAAACAACCCAGCTCAACTCGTCGGCAGAAGTATCTACCAAATCCTGGCATTCGTGAGCAGCCATAGATAGCCGGAAATCGCCCATTCCGGCGAACCCCGATAAAACGGAACTCACCTGCTGGATATTCTCAATGGTAGCCTTGACAGAACTTACGAATTCCCTCGTCGGAACATTCAAACACTCCAGTACTTCCAACTCCGAATGTACAGTATTAGCCAAACACAGACACAGAGTCAGCAAGAACAGAATTTTCGACAGAGCCATATTTGTTACATTAAATGGTGAAAAACGTGGGAGAAAGTGGTGTTTTTTGTTTACTGGCAGAACATCTTTTTTTTTTTGTATATTTTAGTATTATAATCAGGCAGAACTGGGGAGTGGGGGATGGAAACTAAGAAAGGAAATGGATACGATTTGGCTGAGGAGAAGGGAAGAGAGTTGGTTTAAATAGTGGTGACAAGAGTTGGATTATTGTGTGAAATCAAGAGATTCTATCAAACATATGTACAATATATTAATTTGAGAATATAATTAGAACATAAATAATAAATTATCTTGTTAACTAATATCCTTTTTGAGTCCAATTCGTTTGCCATAATCATTTAATGATGATTACATTGTAAACATTTTTACTAGTACGTGCCAAGGTTATTAGTTTTATCATTTTGGTATGATATTGTATGGGTCCGTTTGGTTAAATGGATGAGATAGAATATCATATTAGTGATTATATATTATTAATATTGGAAATAGAATATTTTTTTATAAAAGTCATTTGTTAGCCAAATTTTGAAAAAATTTTTTCCTTTCTTATCGGTAGTGTTGATGTAAGGGTACATATATTAGCACCACACGAAAAATGACTAAAATTATAACAGAAAACAAAAATAAATCGACTAAGAATATTAGAGAACTGAAATCACGGAAAAAAGAACATATATGAACAAAAATAGATGAAGGTTAGATGTTGTGAGGCTTTACTGGATACATAGTTCAAGAGAGGACAAGGGTGACCAAAAAGACGTATATATTTAGCAACTATAATTCTGGATCAAATCATTTTAGAAATAGATGAAAGTTTATTATGACATATAATATTATGACGATGAATGATCCATATAGCCGAATTGGTCGTTGTTTTACATGAACAGAAATACAATTTTCTCTCATTTTTATGACCAAGCTTGCCGATATCTATATGTACGTATTTTTTTTAACACCACCCTCAAGGCTAGTGGCTGTGATGGCAACAATTATTTTCTAAACGTAGCCGATGTCTTAAGACGAAAAAACTGATGATTAATTATATATTGTTTCGAGTCTATAAAATTCAATTTATTTTCCGTTAGACTAACATTACATTAAAATAATTTGTATTCCTTGCTTAATATTTCTCTCAATACTTTTGGTTGTATATATGTCACACCCATGTTACTCAAATTAGTGATCACCATCATGCATGTATGAGATGTAGCTAGGAAACTTTAGGAAAAAAATCTTCGTTAAAATTTTGAACTTCGATAATTAAAGAAAAAAAGAGAGAGACAATTAAATCTCATGCATGCAACGTAGAAAGTAAACATCAATGATTGCTACGCCTTTTTCCTAAAGACAGTATATAAGCATTAAAAGCGTTTCTCTTTGGAAAAGAAGGGAAAAATAAACAGCTTGCTTCTGAGAAAAAATAGAAGTAATCGCGTCTAATGAAATTTATCAAATCAAAATACTAAAAATGCATGGCTTTCAAAAAGAAGGTTCCAAAAAACGCGTTCAACAGCTAGCGTTTTATATTCTGTTTTCAGTGAATAGTAAATGAAGGGATGCTGTCTTTCTCTGCTGTCCAATCTTTTTCTTTTCTCTTCTTTTTTCTTAAAAAATATACTAATGCTTTCGTATACCTATTTATATATATAGATGGGGAATTCTATCCGGTTTCATTGGAAAGTTCGGATAAATTGTGCTTAATATAATGAATATTTAGTGATACAACAACCTTCTTACGTTTTTTTTTTATTTCTTTCTAACAAATAAATGGAGTTTTAGTCACTGAAAATAAGTGGGATGAATTTAGAAATAAATATGTGATTCCTTTCTAACTTCTCATGACTTCAATAACAGGAGAAAATGCGATTCAAATGTTTTAATATTTTTATTATATGTAAAAGAGAGACCCTTGAAGAAAATACTAACCCTTGATGAAGTCATTTTTCCTATTCCAAATTTGCTCTTCTACGCCAATCTATTCCATTATTGCAAATACTACTCTTATTCTTATGTAATTGTATGCAATTTGTTTATTGCAAATTTCATTTGTATAAAATAATTATATATAAAGAAAACTTCTTTGGCAATCGAGATTAAAACATAGTTTCATATAAAGCTAGAAATATGTGGGTAAGGGGTAATTTGCACGAGAAATGCGAGAAAATATATATGTAACGTTTGTAATAAGAAAAATCCATGTGTGAGAAAACAAAACGAAAGGTTACTTTGGTCCGAGGGATGAGATATGAATGATTATTAAAAATTTGAGTGAGATATTAAATAATATTTTGTAAATTAAAATATATTTGATGCCGATTGATTAGTTTGGATATAACATTTAAAATCACAAAATTTATCCTTTTTATTAGGGATGGCAATTTTCCCCGCGGATTTGGGGCCCGCGGGAAAAACACGAAATGGGGCGGTATGAGAAATTTTTTATATCTCCGAATCAAATGGGGATGGGATGGTAATAGCCCCCATCCCCGAAATCTCCGAACCCACCCCGATAGTATGTGTGTATATATGTATATATTAAAAATAATATTACTATTATTATTTAATAAAAATCATATTATTATTCTTATTTCATACATATTTAGATGAATAAAAATTTTCCAAACTACGTAATAATCTAATAACATTTATATGCATATATATATATTGTTCTTTAATAATATATTATTAAGTAGTAATAATATATAATAGTATATATATATAGTATCCTATATTAGAAACATGTATGTTTTAATAATATATATATATATATTAGAGATGGGGATGGGGATCCCCGTCCCCGAACCGTCCCCACGGGGATGGGGATTGGGATCCCCGAATTATCCGGGGGCTGAGATGGTAATGGTAAAACCGGCACCTCTCCTTCCCGTTGTCATCCCTACTTTTTATAGAGATTAATTAATCTAAATAAAATATGGATAGAAGGGTTAATTTGTAATTTAATTAATATAATAAAATAAAGATATGAGGATAATTTGGTAATTTAATTAAATGAGCGAAGTTAAGTTCTACCCAAACCCACTACCTGGGCCCATTTATGTCGTAAGCGTGATCCAGTGTTTCAGGCGATAATTGACATACCCGAATCAACTTAGGCCCATCAAATTATTTTAGGGCTTCCACAAAATCTTGAGGGAAGAACTATCCTTTATCAGCAATGGAACCTGCATTTGGAAGGTCGGAAGATTGATGTTTTGATTAAATTTGAAGTAATGGGAGGGAAGATGAGAATTTATATAGGAGGATTGGGAGCTACTGTAATGGAAGCTGATTTGAGAAAGACTTTTAGTTCACCTGTTTTAGGGACCGTTGAATCTGTTGAAATTATTCGCAGCAAAGGTCGCAGCTTCGCCTACCTAGATTTCATTCCGGCCTCCGAGAAGGGACTTGCCATGCTATTCAGCAAGGTTTCTTTCTGCTTCTCTCTCTGTTTATGTTAATTAATTCCTGACTGGGAAATGGTGATTCACGAACAGGGGAAACCTTGCATTGCAGTCTTATAATATGTTTCTCTGAGCAAAACTTGAATTATTTCCCATAATTATAAGAGTTCGCCAGTTGGGTTTGTCACTGTGTGTATAGGTTTTTGAATTTATCGTTTTTCTTTAGCTCATTTACTTAAACGTGAAAGTGTTTTATCAGCCAATTTAATATGGCATCAACAGTTTCTATCAGGAATGAATGTGATAATTTGGTTATGACAAGTTATGAAAGGTGAATGGTTGATTGTTCACCCTTCAAAGAAAGTTCGTCCAGAGTCTCAATAAGAGTACCATCAACTCTTCTCCTGGTTAAGAAAGCAAGAACTTTGCGGCCTTTATCAAGGAACATTGTTTATGTGAATATGTAGAAAGTAGTGCTACTGGCTAGGCCATGTTTGATGAGGAAGTTAGCAAAATATCGTAATCATCGAGTTTAGGAACCTCTGTCCAATCTTTAAGTAGGGAAGGACATTTTTTTCTGCAGTTTCAGAGGATATGAGTCTATTGTTCTCAGAAAAAGATTCTTGTAAATTTGAGTGAAGACCTAATGTCTGGA
Source organism: Dorcoceras hygrometricum (assembly GCA_001598015.1). Classification (NCBI taxonomy): domain Eukaryota; kingdom Viridiplantae; phylum Streptophyta; class Magnoliopsida; order Lamiales; family Gesneriaceae; genus Dorcoceras; species Dorcoceras hygrometricum. The sequence goes on along the minus strand of KV011136.1, from coordinate 262,335 downwards.
TTTTACCTTGTTTTTAATTCCCATGCAAAATCGTTTGATTTTAATGTCTCACTTGCAAAGAGTTGTGCCTCTTTCTCTCATTGGATGAATAAATTATGCAGTACAATGGGTGCATGTGGAAAGGGGGGAGGCTTAAACTTGAGAAGGCCAAAGAACACTACCTTTTTCGTTTGAGACGTGAATGGACAGAAGATAAGGATACTAATCTTGGGAAAAGGTCGCCAGGTCAGAATGGTTGTGCTGACGTTCACATGCATACTTTGCAGACAACCACGAAAAACTTAGACATGGAGAAGATGCATCTCAGAATTTATTTCCCAAAATTGAGAAAGGTGTTTCCTTTTTTGCTTCGACATATGCCTTTCTCCATTTAATCTGCTCGTTTCTCTTTGTTATGATTTTTTCATGCAATATTGCTTATACACTATGTCAATTTTTATGGTTCTATTTTGAAGATAAAACCTCTGCCTCTCAAAGGATCGGGAAAGCACAAATATAGTTTTCAACGGGTTGAAGTTCCCCCCCTTCCTGTACACTTTTGCGATTGTGAGGAGCATTCTGTGCATCTCGAATTGGCCAAGAAAAAGTTTGGTTTTGATCTTGACACAGAAACTTGCGTGAATGAGGAAGAGCTTAGCATGATGAAGTCCGTATTGAACAAGTTCTTGGAGAGGGAGAACTGTGCTAAGTCAGATTCCAATGAAGTTGAATTTACTGGGAAAACATGTGCTTCTATTAGATCGGTTGATAATGACCGTGGCTATCTGGATGATCAAATGAGTGATGAAGATGGCCTTGTGATTAACGTAATTTCCCACCCACGTGGAGTTTCTCTGGTTAAATACAGAGGACAGGAACATGAATTGCATGGAAGTAAAAAATCGATGCACGTGTTTGACGAAAAGAGGAAAGCTTCTGTATCCATGGATGATGCAAACGTTATGTCCCCTTATAAAAGGAAGAGGCGGAAGCAAGTTCCTCAAGACCACCTTGTTGTTTCACGGATTGAAGTGGCTACTCGACCAGAAGAAACCGAGTCTGGTGGTTCCTCACAGTTGACGGATGGTGTGGCACTTTCGAGAAAGTCATCATGGAGAGATCTGGTTAATCAGAAGGGAAGTTCTACTTTCCACTTATCAGATGTCTTGAAAAACCATGATCCTGTAGTTGCATCCTCGAACAAAAGGGAAATGTGCGAGGAGAAGTTAAGCGCAGACAAAGAATTGGAAAAAGTTCCTGATATTCAACCCATTAAACTGAGCGATGATGAAGGTAAGAAATCATCCAGAGGTGCCGCATGGCTTCAAAAATCATCATGGTTACAACTGGTGGGGGACACGACAACCAGCACATTCAATCTTGCACAAATTTTTCCTGATATCGCCACCTCTGGTAAACAAGAATCTCAACAATCATATGGAAACGACGTTTCGAGCTCAACAAACAAAACCCGAAAAACCACTCCCCGAGAATCGAGATCATCCTGTTGGAGATCTTGGCAAACCTAGGGAAAAATCCGATACCATTATCACGCCTGAAATTCCAAGAATCACCAATTCACAAGCTTTAACCAAGGCGCAGAATCACACGACTCTAGAAGAACAAGAAGATGCAGCCCCGCCTCCGACTCCAGCAACTGACAAAATAGCTGCACAAGTGCCAATGCCAGTACCGGATATTGTTATAAGCGATACGTGCCCTTTCATGAGAAGTGCCTCTTCGATGAAAGAGTTGGCGAAGATGAAAGCAACTTTAAGTAAGAAAAGGGGGAAGTTAAAGGAGAAACAGAGTTCCAATTAACTGTTTACAAGTGATACTGTTACGAGTTGAGAGATCATATAGTCGTGTATGTTCAATTTCCTAAACGCCTAATCAAAATTGAAAGAAACAAGTTTTCAAAAAAAATGAAAGGAAATAATTTTTTTGGCCTAATAGAGTCAAAAATAATGTCATTGTCTTGTTTTTTAAGATTTCTGAAATACCCCTTAATATATTTTAATAATACCATCAAATACTAATACTTTATCCAATAAATCGACTCAAGTCCGTTTTTTTGTCGTTGAGAAAAAAATTTACGATAAATAGTTTCGTATTATTTCAATTTAATTTCTAACTATATATATAATGATGGTGGTTCAGAAACAAAGAAAATGACATGTTTTGTTTTCTGAAAGGAGGTGAGGCTAGTGGCGAAAATGTCATGTTCTGAGACAAGCAGATTATGACGAAAATGTACGGCACAGGAGAGCAGGTTGCAATAACTCGCCGCTATTTAATGGCCCAATATTTAACGTGATATATATAAATTAGGTGTTTTTAAAAAAATTGATGTAAACACAAAAAATATTTATATTTTATATGTATATTATTTATAAATTTTATATCATATATGTAGAAAATCACATGTGAAATGGTTAAAATTAAATCATATATTTTCAATTAAAATATGTCAAAATATATTCAATAATTTTTTCTCTTTTTTCCGGTTATTGTACATTAAAAAGTTATTATCTCAGATTAGTATTTATTATAGTATTGTTATAATTTCTATTCGGGTGTAATCATCTGCTTAATTCAATTATTAATTAGATGTTTTTTTTACTGATTATGTTGTTTCATATAAACCATTGTTTTGGTTATTTTTATTATTAAATAATAGATTAATTATTAATCCGCATCTAACATTTCACTTTAAACAAAATGGTTTTTTCATTTTCTTTTACCAACAGAAGTAAAATATGTCGAATATTGTTCAAAAGTTTCATATCTAATGTCATAATTAATTTATTTTACATTTATTTATTTAATTTTAGTATCATATTTAATATAATCAATAATTGCTAACGACAATATTTTTCTTATAATATTGTATTTGAAGTAAATTTATAAAAGCATGTGGAAAATTGACTGGTCAGCCAAGGTTCATAAATCATCCCAATGAGATCTTCCTGCCACCGGGTGACTGCAACTCACCAGCTCCAATTTCAATGGCAAATACGTAGATTCTAAAAGGTTGTTTTTTCTTTTTTTCTCAAATTATTTTTTCTTAAAATTCAGTCTGTTCCTTTAAGTTAGCACTTTCATCTTCAACATAAACGTAACCTGAAGTTTTCTTGAATTTGGTACTGAAAGTTGATTCTGGATTAACTTCTGCTTGATTAACTTCTGCTTCTAACACTGCCCCAAAAGCCAGAATTCGATAGATATCAAGTCATCGCCTTTTCACTTTCACAACCGTTTCTCTGTTGATCGTCGACTTTAAGTGGACCAAGACTTCTTACGTACTGTCCATTGTCTTTTTTCCACAATCAGGCGACCTCTGGATACTGAGTGTTCTTCCTGAAAATGGAAGATGAAAGCTGTGCATACACATTAGATGAAGCACTTTCCACAGTGGGATTTGGGACATTTCAAAGTCTGGCCCTGGTTTTCGCCGGTGTCGGTTGGTTTTCGGAGGCTATGGAGATGAATCTGTTATCCTTTATTGGGCCGGCAGTCAAGTCTGAATGGTCGCTTTCTCCCACGGAAGAGAGCCTTCTTTCGACAGCTGTTTTCGGCGGGATGCTGATCGGAGCTTATTTCTGGGGATTCATATCTGATATGTACGGGAGAAGGTAGCTTTAAATCTCTGTGCTGTTTAAGGAATGGACTAGCTATTCTCATATCAGGGTGATTTACTTCCATTATTCAGTAGTATTGGGAATATCAGTGCTAAAATGAACTTTATTCTGCCTTTACAGAATGGGTATTAGATGCATAACTGCAGTAGCGGCTGGAGCTGGATTTCTGAGTTCATTTTCCCCCAATTACGGGTCGCTACTCGTCTGCCGATGTTTGCTTGGATTCGCGGTTGCGGGTGGACATGTTTTTGGATCTTGGTTACTTGAGTTCATTCCAAGTGCTAATAGAGGTGCTTGGATGCTAAGTCTGCTGTTTTTCTGGATTCTTGGTGAAGTGTTTGAAGCCACAATTGCTTGGGTATGCCAATTGCCTAATCAAACCACTTCAAGTTCGTTTGAAGTTATCATGCATAAAAAGTTGGATACTTTTCGGTGCAGATTATCATGCCAAGATTGGGGTGGAGATGGCTACTTGCTATCTCTGCCACACCATCTCTAGTATCACTCATGCTGTCCTATTTCATTCCAGAATCTCCAAGATACTTGCACATGCAGGGTAAAACAAACGAAACACTTCGAATGTTGGAGAAAATCGCTCTCACCAACCGCACAAACCTCCCAACCGGTTCTCTTGTATCTGATCAAGAGATGATTATAGACGAAGAGGATTCTACTTCAGAAGGTCGCCTTCTCCCATCCTCTATAAAAAAGACAGCGTTTCATAAATCCATGTTACAACTCCTTTCATGGGATCTATTGAGGACCACTCTTCTGTTGTGGATTCTGCATTTCACATTCACATTTGCTTACTATGGAGTTGTGCTCATGACTTCTGCATTGAGCAGCGGAACCGATGAATGTGCATCGACGACTAATCATTTGGCAGGTTCAAAGGATTCAAGCCTCTATGTTAGTGTTTTCATAGCTTGTTTAGCAGGTAATCTTGCTCTTCTACGTGTTGAAATTAGCATTTATTTTTTTGAGCATTGATATTGGGAACACGTAGTTGGATGAGTTGCAGATGACTTGAGTTGAGCTCAAATATACTCCAGTAATACTGTTGTCATATTCTACTCGATTCACAGTTTTGACTATGGAACTACACTCCACTCCAGCTAAAGCTTAACTTTCTGTTTTCCTGTGCATCATTTTGCAGAATTTCCGGGGTTTCTCATAGCAACAGTTCTTGTGGATAGAATAGGCCGCAAGCTCAGCATGGAAATTCTGACCGTTTTTGGGCTCGTTCTAATCTTACCATTGTCTTCCCATCAGAATCAGATCGTAACAACGGCATTGCTATTCGGTGCTCGAATGTTCCTTTTTGCTGCGTTTTCCACCTTAACCATCTATGCGAAGGAGGTAAATTGCAATATCCTTTTGTCTTACCATGAGTGCAACGGAATCGAGTCGAGCCCAAGTAAGTAATAACACCATTCTTGAGCTCAACTCGATATGACTAGCTAGCTCTATGCTATATCCTATGTCACACTACTTGAGCTCGACGAATGCTTATCTTTGAGTAGCCACCATACTTGAACTAGATCCACATGTTGATTGAGTGCTGAACTCGAATTCGAAAATCTCAGACTTCATGACCACCCCATCTGTCTTAAAATTGTTTGATTCAGAAACAGATCAAGGCATGAAAGATACCAAGATATAATAGAAAGACGAAAGTTAAATATTGTCACACTTGCATCAGGATCGTTTGAGGTCCACTGACAACTAGTTTGCATCTGTACTCGTTTACATATTAAGTTAAATGCGTGATCTATACAGACGTTCACACAAACACCCGGCATGACTTGTATTTATCCCGAAAACGATGAAATGAAACTTTGTTCTTGTCTCTTTGGGATAACAATTAATGATGATATATAGGTGTATCCAACATGTGTAAGGGCCAGTGGTTCAGGACTTGCAACCTCAATGGGAAGAATTGGTGGAATGATATGTCCACTCGTGGCCGTGGGCTTGGTCAGAGGATGCCATCAAACTGCTGCGGTTGTGATGTTCGGAGTTGTAATAATTATTTCGGGAATTTGTATTCTGTTCTTCAAATTTGAGACTAAGGGAAGAAGTTTAACAGACAACATTGTCACCGCTGCACAATAATCTCTTCCATGTTAGGATTTTGGTTTTCTTGTAATCAATGAAATTAAGAAGACAGTTTTGCCTTAGAATTTAGTTCTCTACATAATAAACTGATCAGGTTCAAGATTTTAGCCGATTAGCAGTTTTGATAGAATCATTTTGGATATCATTTGTTGGAGTTTGATACACATTTTATTTTATCCAAAATCTACAAAAAAAAGACCATGAATGACTGAAAACTCACATGCCGATGTATATGATGATTTTATCCTTCTGTCAGCTGTGATTTCAAAGCGTGGGAACTTTGATACCCTTCTCTTTTTTTTTTTAATCAGCCCACAAATTTAATTCAATCAGAAAAACTAAGTGCGCAATAGTTAAACAAACTAGAATAGCATGGCCAATTAGTTTACAAAAAATAAAAGAATAGCATGTCCAGTTCATGGTCCGATCCTTAGTTTAGATTATGATAGAATATCCAGAAAATTTTTGGGAAGTACATATTTAAGATGTAAAATTAGAATTAACCTTGAGAGATCAACGAGCAAAGATCATTTAGCCACGCAAATATGTATCATATTCTGGCTACACATGAGCAGATTTCAAGGCTTCATGCTAAAAGCACCTCCCATTCAGTTGTACCTAACAATGGACATATTTAGGGAGTTTTGATTTTCAATTTCCAATGATGTTGCAATATCTTGCTCACTATCTCAAGTAATTAAACCACAAGCTTTTTTTATTAAAATCAATCGAGACATGTACAAATACACTTTATAAGATTAGAATAACATCTCTAACACGAGTTTTTATACACCATTCCAACTTTTTATTCCTAGGTCCAATCTAACAAAGTCTGTCTCCCCAGTTCATGGCGAGCGGAAGGGAATACCTTTCACCCGAAATTGTGAACCGGGGAGTCGAGGACTCGGGCCCATATGCAGGTTCACCAAGTTTTTCCGTAAGGGTTCGAAGTGGCCTGCCGGATTTTCTAAGTAGTGTGAATTTGAAATACGTGAAACTTGGCTATGGCTACCTTATTAACCATACGATCGGTTTTTGCTTGGTGGTGGCGCCTGTTTTTGTTGTGTTGATGAGTACACTAAGTGAAAAGCTACATTGGTATGATTTTTACTTGAAATTTGAAGTGGGGAAGGCACTTCTTTTCTTGGGATTCTTGTGTTTGGTTGTGTATGTGTATCTTGATTTGACTCCTCGTACCACTTATTTGGTCGATTTTGCATGTTGCCGACCACCAGATGAACTTAAGGTATGGTTCCTTTCACTTTTCATTTTTCAAACTCAATCTCCAAAACCACTAGAATAAATATCTACTATGGAAAATTGAATGTTTATTCTGATGTAGATATTAGCCACTTTGAGATTTTGATCTCTATATTGTCAAATTTCTGTTCACTCTTGTTCATCAAGAGATCCATGCCGCATCTATGTTGCATCTGTTCCACATCAAAAAATGACTTACATTTTAAATTATTGATAGTCGGAGTAAAACCAACAAATTTGAAAATATAGTCACCAAAATTTAGGCTCTCCCTTTCAGTCTTTCTCTTGAATGCATGAAAATTATCTGCGTGCCTATGCATGGATCACTAGCTACAAGTTTAAGAGATGAAGCCAAGTTGATAAGTTAACTTATGATAATGAATCACTCGAGAAGTACAGATCACAAAAGATGAATATATAGAATTAGCCAAGAAATCCGGCCAATTCAACGACGCCGCAATCCAATTCCAGCAGCGTGTCCTCAAGAATTCCGGCCTGGGCGACGAAACCTACCTTCCCCGGGTCGTGTTCCAGCCTGACTACGAGAAAGAGTTGAGGGGCGGCAGGGAAGAGGCGTCGGCGTTGATGTGTGGTGCCGTGGACGAGCTCATTGCCGCCACGCGCCTCCGACTGAAAGATATCAAGATTCTCATCGTCAACTGCGGAGTTCTCAACACAACACCTTCTCTCTCGTCCATGCTTATCAACCACTACAAGCTCGGCCGGGGAATCCAGAGCTTCAATATCGGAGGCATGGGCTGCGCCGCCGGGATCACCACCGTGGATCTGGCGAACGATCTTTTGAATGCGTATCCTGGATCGTATGCGTTGGTGGTGAGTACGGAAGTTATCAGGTTTACTTGGTATGGAGGGAATGAACTAGATATGGTGCTCCCGAATTGCTTCCTCCGCATGGGGGCCTCCGCCGTTTTGCTCTCCAATCGTCGTCGTGAACGGTGGCGCGCCAAGTATCAGTTAAAGCAGGTACCGTCCGTGTATAAAAGATTTTCTTGCCATCATAATCTCTGGATATTCACCAGCCCGTCCACTCAATTAAAAGAAAACACAAAATGATACAATTAGTACTTAACTGAAATCGTTATTGTTGGAGAAATTAAAATTCACATGAAAATGCTATTGATCCGATATTTTAAAAAAAAACAAACATTTTTCACTTATTAATATGTTTTTAAACTTAAGGATATATTTTTGGTAAAATACAATTAGAAATAATGGATTTTTTAATGTATGAAAATTAGATTTGTTTTCGCTCGCAATCTAGAGTGAGATCAGGTTTCTCCCCGGTTAAATTTTCTTGCTATGATGTACTTTTGCAGTTGGTTAGAACCCACAAAGGAATGGATGATAAAAGCTTCAAAAGCATACAAATCAAGGAAGATTCACAAGGCAAACAGGGCCTCTCAGTGAGCAAAGACATCATAGAAATAGGTGGACAAGCACTCAAGGCTAATATCACCACATTAGGCCCTCTAGTTCTCCCCGTCTCCGAGCAATTCCACTTCTTCAAATCCCTCATTTTCAGAAAAAATCACCTCCAAGCCTTACATCCCCGACTACAAGCTCGCGTTCGAGCATGTATGCATCCTCCCCACAAGCAAGAAAGTTCTTGATGAGATACAGAAGAACCTCGACCTCACAGATGAGTACATGGAAGCGTCGAGAAAGACATTGGAACGATTCGGGAACACCTCTAGTAGTAGCATCTGGTATGAGTTGGCCTATTTGGAAGCTAAAGGTAAGGTTAAAAATGGAGATAGGATATGGCAATTGGCTTTTGGTTCTGGTTTTAAGTGTAATAGTGTTGTGTGGAGAGCTGTGGCCAATACTAGGGAGGTGAAGAGGAGTAACCCATGGAATGAAGAGTGATGACTATATGTACAATACAGGAAATTTATTGTGTGTCCTTGATATTGTCTTTATAGCATATAAGTTGGATAGGAAAAATAATAATAAGCTTTTGTTATTCGTCATTCATACGATAAAATTTGTGTTGTGGAGAGATTGTGGCATCGGCGCTCTGGTAGTCTATCCCATTTAAAACCATAAATACCTGTGCGATATTTTTTTAATTTTAATGAAAATAAACAGAGTTTATAATATCGATTTATTAAAACCATGACATAAGAATGTTGAGACAAAGGGAATATCGGCATTTGGAAAACATCAAACGTTTGATTTCAACGACTCCAGGTGCCACATTTTCCCGCAGGGCAGACACTGAAATCCAGCGGTTGATCTCGCAAGGACTATACGGCCAAGCCCTTTCATTCTACAAACAACACGTCCACTCGTTTGAATCAAACCCAAACACAGCCTTCATTTTTCCATCCATCGCCAAAGCTTGTGCTCATTCCCAAGATCACCAATCTTTCGGTCTTCAGATCCACTGCAACGTCCTTAAAAATGGGCTTGAGTCAGAATATACTGTGTCGAATTCTATCATATCGATGTATTCCAAGTTTGCGGTTATGGAGAATGCGCGGAAGAAGTTCGATGAAATGCCCAGTAGAGATACCATTTCTTGGAGTGGGATGATTAATGGATATATTCAAAATGGGCTCTTCTCCGAGGCATTTAAGATGTTCTCGAAAATGTATGCACATGGTTTTGTGCCCAAGCCTGAGCTGATTGCTGCTGTTGTTTCGGCGTGTGTTAAGAGTGGAAATTGGCGGCTGGGGAGGGCTATGCATGCTCTTGTATTACTTGATGAGAGAATAGAGAATTCAGTTTTTGTAGAATCTTCATTGCTGGATTTATATTGGAGGTGTGATGAATCTAATACGGCATTTCTTATTTTCGACAGAATGGAAGAAAAAAATGTGGTCTCTTGGACTTCTATGATCTCGGGATGCATTGATGCCTGTGATTATTTCACCGCATTCACCTATTTCCGTGCTATGCAAGATCAACATATTAGGCCCAACAGAGTGACATTGATTACCATTCTACCGGCATGTGCAGATTTAGACTCAATATTGCTCGGCAAGGAGATTCATGGATACGCTATACACCATGGTTTTGATTCTGATTTGCACTTATCATCATCTCTATTGCATATGTACTGTAAATCTGGGGACGGATTGAAGCTTGGGAAGATCATATTTGAAAAATCGGGTAAAGATAATATCGTTGTCTGGAGTGCAATCATCTCAGGCTATTCTCACAGCAAGGACAGTGCTAGAGAAGCTATAAGGCTATTTAATGAAATGCAAATGAGTGGATTTCGACCAAATAATGTAACCGTATTGGCCGTAATTTCTGCATGTGCTAATCTAGCATCTTTACTAGATGGCTTTGTAGTCCATGGTTACTCTTTGAAACTCGGTTTAGGTACTAACCTATTCATTCAAAACACTCTTATAAACATGTATTCCAAGTGTGGGGATCTCAAAGATTCTGTTCAAGTGTTTGATGAAATGGCAACTAAGGATTGTGTTTCTTGGAGTGCTCTAATTCATGCGTATGGACTTTATGGCTACGCCTATGAAGCTCTACAAGTCTTTAAGGAGATGCAAGAGAGTGGAATACAGACCGATGAAGTGATATATCTTGCCACTTTATCCACTTGTAACAATGCTGGACTTGTAGATGAAGGCCATATGGTTTTTGAACGAGCTTTAAATGATGCAAACGTATCCTTGACAATGGAACATTATGCCTGTTTTATTGACCTTCTTGGAAGAGCAGGTAAGCTTGAAAATGCATGTGATATTGTTGAAAAAATGCCCATGACACCAAACCCAAGGATTTGGAGTTCATTGATTTTTGCTTGTAAACTTCACGGAAGATTGGATATTGCAGAATCATTAGCTTTTAAACTAGTTAGTGTTCAACCTGAGAATCCTGCTAATCATACTTTGGTTAGTATGGTGTATGCAGAATCTGGTAAGTGGATCGGGATGGAAGAAGTGAGAAGATACATGAAGAAAAGGAAGTTGAGGAAGAGCTGTAGTTTTAGCAAACTTTCGTTAGGATAATCAACCAGAAGATTTGAAGTTATATTCGTCTTCACCAATGTTTAGCATGTTACCATGAACTAAATCAATTGCTGAAATATATTCCTAGATGGTGTAACATATTTATGCTTCAACGTAAAAAATTTTACAAGAGCATGTTATGTCAGCAATTTAGAACATTTCCAGGATGTCATGAAAGGATTATGTCAGATAATGTTTCGAGCACCACTACAATCATTTCATTTCCAATTGAAACCAGACAAATTCAAACAAAGAATGCTTGGCTATACAAACTTTAGTTTCTGAAACCGATTTCCAGGAACTCTAATTCCCAGATCAAAGGCACAGACAGAAACTGCCAAGAAAAGAAACAACCTAGAAAAACCTATACTAAATGAAACTAGTATTTCAGTAATTGGATACCAACAGAAAAATACCATATTTATCCTCCTGGAGGTAGCAGATGTGTTCTACAGGTGGTAGGCCACTTTAGGCCGAGCAGAACCTTGCGGTCCATTTCACCTAGCAAGCATGATATCACTGCAATTACATGGTGTTAATTTAACCGACCACCATAGTTTTCAAGACAAAATTAAAAGCGAGAATCAGTTCGACAAGACACAGAACACCATTCTCAGAAGTAAGATTGTGTGTCTCGGAATCATGATTCAGGTTGTGTACATGTTATTACCCAATGCGATATGCACCCTACATACCATCAAAAGATTTGGACAGGAATTCCAAAGCTTGACTAAGGGGGGAGTGGACAGAGTAGAGGCCAATGATCTCATGGTAGCCAAGTTGTAGAACATATTCAATATTTTACGGGCAGGTGCCTTTTCTTGAAACAAAGGACACAGAAGTGTCCAGTTTCTTAACCCATGAGTATGAAAAATCAAACCAGCTATATTTTCTCAAGTTCTTACATGAGGGCTACAATCATGAGCAAATTGTAGCATTTCAAAGTTAGTCACTCTTAGTCTAGACTGAAAATTCAGTTTATAATCTCCATTACCATGTTCGCCAATTTGGACACCTAAAACATGACCACTGCAATCAATTTCACTGTCGCCACAATTCATCGACCGCCAATAGTTAGCATCAAAAAATTATCTTCCTCCACAAAAAACATCATACAAGGAAGTCATTAACATAGTCACTGCACAAACTTCAGACAATAGAAATCTATAATGACCTCATGAGGCACTGCTGCTGGAACCATCAGGTCCACTCCCGACCTTGCTAAGCGACGGCGGCATATATATCTTGGCTTTCTTAAGAATTTCAGCCACCACCCAATGTTTCCGCTTGCTAAGCGGCCTCGAAGGATCCAACCTCACCTGCAATTACATACAAAAAACCAAAATAGCTATTATTGCAAATCCACAAAATCAACGACTCAATAGATATAAGAAATAACTAACGCGATCGCCGATGTTGCATTGGTTTTGCTCGTCGTGTGCCATGAATTTGGAGGTGCGCTTCACGAAACGGTTGTAAAGCTTGTGGTGGAAGAGCCGATCCACCGCCACCACCACCGATTTCTGCATTTTGTTTGAGACCACCATCCCCACCACCGGCTTCATTATCGTTGACTTTTTCTGCTACTGTGCTCCCAATCTTCGTCTCCGGCTAAACCCTTCGGTTTGCTGGCTACGACGTCGCGGGTTGCGGTACACTTGGGCTTGTATTTGCGATCTATATGGGCTGAAAATAGGCCCAATTAATTGAGATCCAACTAACTATTGAGCCAGTTGACTGAGACGAACTTGGACTCTAGTATGATTAGATGGTCCATGACTGAGGAGCTCTATAGGGCAACCAACATCCACTTGTCTACAATCTTGACATGAGAGGCCCGTATTTAAATTAGTTTTTTTATTTATTAAGTTTTTTAAAAGATAAAATAGAGACCACATTATATAGAATTATATTTTATAGTAAAACATTTGGATGGGAACTGAAATGATTATCTGTTTGGACAAGATTTAAATAGTTTTCTTTGAATTACTATAATAGAGTTGTCATAATTTAAATACGAATGAAATAAATGTTTTTGTTATTAAATAGAAAGGACCATGACAGCAAAACTAAGCACAAGGGCTCGAGGATAACGCCATATAATTATCATAACATTTTATAAAAATCAAAACCTAAGCATTAAGAAATTACACTTACTGCTGGTTGAAGTTGAAAGCTCAAACTTGATAGCTTGGCTTATAATCTTTAAGTTAATTAATCATGAAATATATATCAAGATGATGAATGGTACGAAAGATGAAAGTTTCATGCTCTTTATGTATTTATTCATATTTTTAGTTTCTACTCTCTTTTAGAATAAGATACATTTCTATATATCATTAAAAAGACTTCAATATATATATTCTTATCGCTACTTTCTGCTAAACTGTTGAACCTCGCTCCTGGGAAATACAGCAGCTGCACTTTCGCGAAGAATAACCACGTAAAGTGATGAAGTTACAAGTAATATTTTCACATAAATTTCATGACAACCTACACTGCCAAATTTGAACAGAGGGTATTTCCATGGATGGAATATCAAGTGCATGCACTCATTTTGAGTCGTCCCCAACCACCATTGCGTGCGAAACACAGGTCGAAAAGATCAATACTCCTTCACTCTAACGGAGTTGTAGATGTCGATGTACTTTCCTGCCGTATTATTCCAGCTATTATCTGTCTGCATAACCTTCTTCACTATGTCTCCCCATTCATCTGCTTCTGCACAAAATAATATCAACTTTCATTACTAGAGAGTAACCACAATATATACAAACAAGCAGACAACTCACGTTCGCTCACTCAAGTACACATGCAGTCCTCGCCGGATCTAAGTGAGGTGGGATTCCTCTTCTTTGTGTAAAGATATTTAATTTTGCACGTGATTAGTTCACAAAATCTCATCCGTCGAATTTCTAAGTCTAACTTCGGTTGCAATGTGAGATCTAAGAGCATAAAATATACTAATCTTCACACATAAACAGCAGTAATACATTAAGAAGAAACCAAAAGGAAGTAGAGCCTTGCGCCAAAAATCATAGACAGAGGAGCATGGGCGAGCAAGATTCACATAAAAAACTTAATTAGTTTTACATGTATTTTGTTGGGACACAATAAATATGCTTTGCCAGTCAAAGTCATTGAATCCAGCCTAGCAAAAACACAGCAAAAGCAAAACAACTCTTCTCACATGCAAAAAGAAAAGAAACCTCAACACTTACTTTGCTGGTAATAGGAAAATGCACGGTCTAAAGTCGAGTTCAAAGATCCTTCATCAATTCCTTCAAAAACAAAGCTGCGATCAAAATAAAATATCAGTCTAACAGGTCTGAAAAGACTCTAAAAACTACAGATAACACTTTAAGATAACACAAAGAACATAGGGTCGCAGCTCCAGCATTTAAAATTTCGTGCTCCAGCTTTTCAAAATCATCTATCTATGGAAACTAACTTACTCACACAATCACAATACTCAATCCTCTGATGCAAGCAAAAATATAACCAGGATTGAAATTTGATCATTACCCGTTCGCCAACTCAGGTTGCGAATCATCATCCATGTCAAACACGGTGTCTGCTAGGCCACCTGTCTTTCTGACTACAGGTACCTGTATCAATAATTAAAGCATCCATTATATTCCTCACATTATTTCTGTCATAACACATTTACATACAGCTCCATAGCGCATTCCTATCATCTGAGCCAGTCCACATGGCTCATATATTGACGGAACCAACACCATGTCCGCAGCGGCATAGAGCATGTGGGACAACTCCTCACTGCACGTAAATGAAGTAGTGAGTTGGATCTGACTCGCATGTCTATACGTAAAGACCGAAGGATTTTATGAAGACTACTGATGGGCCGATGGCGCAAGCGTTGCATTGTACGCTTGACTTTTCGTGTAATCATATTTTTGGAGTTCATTGCATTTTAATATAGAACTGTGAATAGTTATATTGAAAATATTTGCGATTATTTTGCTATAACTTTTAGTTAATTTTTGGATAATATTCAATTTTTTTTAGAAAAATAATGATTTAAATACATTAGAGATATTTGTCTATAGGACTACAGGCGATGTGAGATTTTGAATTTTGAAATATGGATGGAATGTGGTAGTTAAAAGTAAATTATAGAACTTTACTAGAAGAGATTTTTATTAGTATCAAAAGGGAAAAAAGAGATTTTTACTATTTTTTCAATGAAAAAAAATATACAATTTATATGTTGATAGGGGCATTGTTGCAAAATGCAATACGTATCACAAGTCCGACATAAGGTTCTCATGCTTTATATATAATAAGTGTATTGTTCTTTAACAACATAGGATTTTTTAAGAAATATAATGATTTAACAACATTAAATATTTGTAATTTGTACTACATTTTTAAAATTGAATGGGACGAAGTAGGGTTTTTTCTTAAAAATATTATAAAAAAAAAAAACAATTCCAAAAGTATTACAGTTTGTAGGGCCTTCCAAATTTATAACAATCCGGTACTTACAGCCCCGGATTCAGCTTTTTTTTATTTTTTTTAAAAAAATGTGTCAGAATCCGGGTGTTACAGGCCCGGATTCTGAAAAGCTGCTATACGCGTGCTTTTCCGTGAAGCACGCGTTTTCAAAATAGTAATTTGTGTCAGAATCCGGGATTTAGAATCCCGGATTCTTTGATATATATATGTGGCCCGCGTGAAGTTTTCTCGGTGCTAGGTTTCCTTTTTCTCCTCCTTCGTTGCAATTCCTTTCTCTCCATTTCAATTTCTTCTTCCTCGGCTGCACAGAAGTTTCGTTATCTCACTCAAAAATTCAGGTAATTTGTTTTTTGTTTATGTTTAATAATTAGATATATTTAAAGCAATTAAAATATTAACCACCATATTTATCAAAAAAACAACTTATAAAAAATTAAAAATTAAAAAATAAAAAAGAAATATTTAAACGCTATCTCACCACTTTAAATTAAAATAACTAATTTCAATTTAAAATTTGGATGTATAGCATTTACATCTCCAAAATAAAGTAAACACGACTTTTTTTAAAAATCAAATAACATTAATTTGATGTTTGATTTCCATGATTTTATTAAAAAAAAACAACACAAATTTCGAAATCTATAAAAAAAAAATTTTAAATCTAAATAAATCAACTAACAATAATTATAATTACGTATAAAAATAAATATCAACAGAAAAAAATGACAATAAAAAGATATATTGAATTGATTTCTAACGTCTTTAAATTAACATAACTAATTTCGATTTTAAATTTTCTAGTATAGCATTTATATCTCCAAAATATAGTAATTACAAGATTTTTCAAAACTAACTACACCAACTCCAAAATCTTAAAAATTAATTTTTTTAAAAAAAGGAAATTACATCGTCATATTCAAAATAATTTTCGAATTATAAATAAAGTTTTATAAAATCATTCAAAAGATATTATTCAATTTTTTTTAAATAATTATTTTGAAAAAATTACTAATACTCACTTTATAAATTTAAAGTTAACTAAATCATTATATTAAATTTAATTAAAATTTATATATTGCATCGCACGGATGAAATACTACTTATAATCTTAGAGTGCTTCCAGGTTATTGGAGGGGCTAAGGCCCGCTTAAAACCCAACTTCTTAGACAAAGCAACGCCCCTCAGTGAGTCCAGTCGGTACAAGCCATTTTTAAGCTGGTCTATGAAGGACTCTCTTAGATCTTATATTAATATGTGAAATCAGAATTACTATTCAACTAGTGAAAACCTTAACAAGCCAAAATTTAATTTATGTAATCTCATTTACAATATATATGATAAATCCTAAAAATAAATATGCATAATAATTACCTTTTACTCCGTGATATGCAGAACCAGTATAACGACTTCGATCAGATTGAGGGCCGAGGGTTTGATTTGCACAAAGGATATTAACGAGGGGCGAAGGATTTGATTTAAGAAAGAATTGATTTAAGTAAGGACGATACCAATTGATTTATTACGAGAGAATCAATTGTTGTGAGCGAGTTTTGAAGGAAATGAGGCGCAGTATTTATAGGCAAAGGAATCCGGAGTTTAAATCTCCGGATTCAAAAATATCACTGCCAAAAAAAAAATCTTCCTTCTGAATCCGGGAGTTGAAACTCCGGATTCATTGTACACCGTTAAAAAAAAAATCTTCCTGCTAAATACGTGACTTTAAACTCCGGATTCATTACAAACCGTTAAAAAAAATTCATGTCAGAATCTGGGACTCGGAGTCCCGGATTCTATAAAGAAATATTAAAAAAAAACATTTGTCAGAATCCGGAGGTTGTAACTCCGGATTCTGTAATCAAGTAACTGGAAATGGGGATGTTTAATATAGCCAACATCAATTCTTCTGTCCATGAAGCTAGAATAGAGGTTGCATCCAAAAAACTTATAATGCCATGTTCAAACAATTTTAATTCCTGAACGCACCATTAATTCTTCACAAATCTGCCCATTCAAATTATTGTTCTCCTTACCATTTCCCCATTTCTGCCTCAGCATAGCTCATGTTTAACAGCCCATTTCTGCCTCAGCATAGCTCATGTTTAACAGCCCATTTGAAGTATAACATTTATATCTCCAAAATATAGTAATTACAAGATTTTTCAAAACCCATATCACATAATTTGATGTTTCATTTCCATTATTTTATTAAGATAGCAACAAACTACACCAACTCCAAAATCTAAAAAATTAATTTTTTAAAAAATCAAATTACGTCGTCATATTCAAAATAATTTTCGAATTATAAATAAAGTTTTAATGACAAATCATTCAAAAGACATTCAATTTTTTTTAAATAATTATTTTGAAAAAATTACTAATACTCACTTTATAAATTTAAAGTTAACTAAATCATTATATTAAATTTAATTAAAATTTATATATTGCATCGCACGGATGAAATACTACTTATAATCTTAGAGTGCTTCCAGGTTATTGGAGGGGCTAAGGCCCGCTTAAAACCCAACTTCTTAGACAAAGCAACGCCCCTCAGTGAGTCCAGTCGGTACAAGCCATTTTTAAGCTGGTCTATGAAGGACTCTCTTAGATCTTATATTAATATGTGAAATCAGAATTACTATTCAACTAGTGAAAACCTTAACAAGCCAAAATTTAATTTATGTAATCTCATTTACAATATATATGATAAATCCTAAAATAAATATGCATAATAATTACCTTTTACTCCGTGATATGCAGAACCAGTATAACGACTTCGATCAGATTGAGGGCCGAGGGTTTGATTTGCACAAAGGATATTAACGAGGGGCGAAGGATTTGATTTAAGAAAGAATTGATTTAAGTAAGGATGATACTAATTGATTTATTACGAGAGCATCAATTGTTGTGAGCGAGTTTTGAAGGAAATGAGGCGCAGTATTTATAGGCAAAGGAATCCGGAGTTTAAATCTCCGGATTCAAAAATATCACTGCCAAAAAAAAAATCTTCCTTCTGAATCCGGGAGTTGAAACTCCGGATTCATTGTACACCGTTAAAAAAAAAATCTTCCTGCTAAATACGTGACTTTAAACTCCGGATTCATTACAAACCGTTAAAAAAAATTCATGTCAGAATCTGGGACTCGGAGTCCCGGATTCTATAAAGAAATATTAAAAAAAAACATTTGTCAGAATCCGGAGGTTGTAACTCCGGATTCTAACACGTTATGAAAAAGTTAAAAAAAAAAAGAAAAGTTGTGTCAGAATCCGGGACATGGAGTCCCGGATTGTTATAAAATTGGAATCTCCACCAAACTGTTACCTTTTTAAACTTTGTTTTGGTTTTTATATTATTTTTAAATCCGGGACACCATGTCCTGGATTCTGACACAACTTTTCTTTTTTTTTTTAACTTTTTCATAACGTGTTAGAATCCGGAGTTACAACCTCCGGATTCTGACAAATGTTTTTTTTTAATATTTCTTTATAGAATCCGGGACTCCGAGTCCCAGATTCTGACATGAATTTTTTTTAACGGTTTGTAATGAATCCGGAGTTTAAAGTCACGTATTTAGCATGAAGATTTTTTTTTTAACGGTGTATAATGAATCTGGAGTTTCAACTCCCGGATTCAGAAGGAAGATTTTTTTTTTGGCAGTGATATTTTTGAATCCGGAGATTTAAACTCCGGATTCCTTTGCCTATAAATACTGCGCCTCATTTCCTTCAAAACTCGCTCACAACAATTGATTCTCTCGTAATAAATCAATTGGTATCGTCCTTACTTAAATCAAATCATTCGCCCCTCGTTAATATCCTTTGTCCAAATCAAACCATCGGCCCTCAATCTGATCAAAATCGTTATACTGGTTCTGCATATCACGGAGTAAAAGGTAATTATTATGCACATTTAATTTTTTTAGGATTTATCATATATATTGTAAATGAGATTACATAAATTAAATTTTGGCTTGTTAAGGTTTTCACTAGTTGAATAACTTTGTTTTGGTTTTTATATTATTTTTAAATCCGGGACACCATGTCCTGGATTCTGACACAACTTTTCTTTTTTTTTTAACTTTTTTATAACGTGTCAGAATCCGGAGTTACAACCTCCGGATTCTGACAAATGTTTTTTTTTTAATATTTCTTTATAGAATTCGGGACTCCGAGTCCCGGATTCTGACAGGAATTTTTTTTTAACGGTTTGTAATGAATCCGGAGTTTAAAGTCACGTATTTAGCATGAAGATTTTTTTTTTAACGGTGTATAATGAATCTGGAGTTTCAACTCCCGGATTCAGAAGGAAGATTTTTTTTTTGGCAGTGATATTTTTGAATCCGGAGATTTAAACTCCGGATTCCTTTGCCTATAAATACTGCGCCTCATTTCCTTCAAAACTCGCTCACAACAATTGATGCTCTCGTAATAAATCAATTAGTATCATCCTTACTTAAATCAATTCTTTCTTAAATCCCTTCACCCTCGTTAATATCCTTTGTCCAAATCAAACCCTCGGCCCTCAATCTGATCGAAGTCGTTATACTGGTTCTGCATATCACGGAGTAAAAGGTAATTATTATGCATATTTAATTTTTTTAGGATTTATCATATACATTGTAAATGAGATTACATAAATTAAATTTTGGTTTGTTAAGGTTTTCACTAGTTGAATAGTAATTCTGATTTGACATATTAATATAAGATCTAAGAGAGTCCTTCATAGACCAGCTTAAAAATGGCTTGTACCGACTGGACTCACTGAGAGTGAGGGGCGTTGCTTTGTCTAAGGAAGTTGGGTTTTAAGCGGGCCTTAGCCCCTCCAATAACCTGGAAGCACTCTAAGATTATAAGTAGTATTTCATCCGTGCGATTCACATATATAAATTTTAATTAAATTTAATATAATGATTTAGTTAACTTTAAATTTATAAAGTGAGTATTAGTAATTTTTTCAAAATAATTATTTAAAAAAAATTGAATAATATCTTTTGAATGATTTTGTCATAAAACTTTATTTATAATTCGAAAATTATTTTGAATATGACGATGAAATTAATTTTTTAGATTTTGGAGTTGGTGTAGTTTGTTGCTATCTTAATAAAATAATGGAAATGAACCATCAAATTATGTGATATGAGTTTTGAAAAATCTTGTAATTACTATATTTTGGAGATATAAATGTTATACTTCAAATGGGCTGTTAAACATGAGCTATGCTGAGGCAGAAATGGGGAAATGGTAAGGAGAACAATAATTTGAATGGGCAGATTTATGAAGAATTAATGGTGCGTTCAGGAATTAAAATTGTTTGAACATGGCATTATGAGTTTTTTGCATGCAACCTCTATTCTAGCTTCATGGACAGAAGAATTGATGTTGGCTATATTAAACATCCCCATGTCCAGTTACTTGACTAAGGATAGATATTTGATTATTTGAGGTTTAAAACTTCTGAATTTTGGTACATTGTAGAACTCGGTTTGCTTCAAAACAAGAAAAGTTCTTCTCCCGTTGCACGCCAAGAAATTCAGGTCCTCAGTAAACATATAAAATACATACATGAAACAATAAAAACTTAAAATTAAATATATCTAATTATTAAACATAAACAAAAAACAAATTACCTGAATTTTTTAGTGAGATAACGAAACTTTTGTGCAGCCGAGGAAGAAGAAATTGAAATGGAGAGAAAGGAATTGCAACGAAGGAGGAGAGAAAGGAAACCTAGCACCGAGAAAACTTCACGCGGGCCACATATATATATCAAAGAATCCGGGATTCTAAATCCCGGATTCTGACACAAATTACTATTTTGAAAACGCGTGCTTCACGGAAAAGCACGCGTATAGCAGCTTTTTAGAATCCGGGCCTGTAACACCCAGATTCTGACACACTTTTTTTAAAAAAACTAAAAAAAAGCTGAATCCGGGGCTGTAAGTACCGGATTGTTATAAATTTGGAAGGCCCTACAAACTGTAATACTTTTGGAATTGTTTTTTTTTATAATATTTTTAAAAAAAACCGACGAAGTAGATGCGAGTCGATTATATAAATTTATTAAAACAGATTTTATTTTTCTAATTATTGAAAAAGATTTTTTTTGCTACTATGTGGGCTTTTTTAAAAAAAAATTCAACTGGTGGGCTTTTTTCTTTTAAATTCAACCGGTGACACAAAGTCGGACCACTACTGACACAAGCATTATTATATAGAAGTTTTGTTTTAAGCTGGTAGTGCATTTTTATGAATTTCAATTGGTGTCATAAAGTCAGATCACCAAATGCCTCAAGATTCATAACTAGTATAGATGCATTGTAAAGGAAAATTACCTGTACATAAGAAGGATCCGGACACTGGAACCTTGGCTATACTACAAAACAAAGTGAAGTCAGTTTGTTAACAGGAATCGTTCACTGTTTCTTTCCCATAAGAATGCATGTGAGGACAATAAATTTTCGACAGCATCATGAACTCTAAAAGGCTGTTAAACAATTGAAGTAAAGATGCTTTACCAACTTGGCAAGACCTTCAAATTCTCTTTCAACCCGAGCATCTGAAGCTTTTCCCAGAACCACCATTTGTCCACCCTGGAATTAGCCGAAAGACAATGTCTTAAAATTGTAAACTACAACTGTCATGATTTCAAAACTAAAATATTAGGAAAGGAACAAATTTTATGGCATTCAATACATATACATGCTTATAAAATAGATGTATATCGAAATAAGTACGTATACACACACTTACAAGTCTGTCGACATATTTGATAGCATTAGCAATCAAATGAAGACCTTTCTGAGCAACTAATCTGGTAATGCAAACTACCAGGGGGACCTTATCAGGGACCTGTTGAGGTCCTTCCGAAGCCAAGCCAAGGCCTTTCTGAACATAAAGTTTGCATATCTTCTTCCCCTCGATTTTGTTAGCTGCCAAAGAACAAAAAGAAAAACCAAAAATAAATGTTTAGAAAAAAGGAAAGACCATCAACTCTATGTGCATAACTTCATAGTAACACAAATCTGTAATCTACGCAATTCCCTGCAGAGTATGAATCGTTGTTGCAAGAGAGATGAATAATCCAAGTGATCCAACATAACAATCAATGGCTTTTTCATCCATATTTAAGAGCTTCTGTTTTGCAATATTCCAGTTTTAATTAACTCTCAACCTCCATTGGAGTCTCTAGTAAAATATGGTCAGCTCCTAAATTGATGTCAGTATATTTTTGTATATCCTTGTTCATAATTCTACATCTATCAGCAATTCTAGAACTAATAGCTCCACAAAATCCTCTTAAGTTCTTGTGTAGCCATCATTAACTAGCAAAATATCTTTTTTTCCCACAGGATAATTGTTTGACCATAGACTTCTGGCCTTTTCGAAAACACAATCTAATTCCAGAATTCACCCTTCCATTTCCAACCCATTTATTGAAGACTACTTTGAACTTGTATACCAATTTTGAAGAACTTCAAATAATTAAGAAATCATTTATCTGATCTTCGTTCCTGGCATTTCCTCACTACTTCAATTGATAGGTCTTTCAAGATCAATCAATTCCTCAATCATATTGAGTTTCCTAACCCAATGAGCGACAATAGCACTTCAAAATCAAACAGATATGTATACCAAGTCAGAGCAAGAAAATCAAGTTTGAAAATAAAGAAAGTATATGCAAATTTATAGTTATGGAAGTGTCACTAAAATGCCCTCAAACGCCTGCCATACATTTCAGTATCAGGAAACTTTAGATGTAATGAGTCCATGATATAATAACATACCAAACACACTATATATGTGATGAAACAAAATTGGAATGCTGACTTCATCCAAACAGCAAAAATTACCATCAAACTTAGCAGGTAAGAAAACATCCGTAGCTGGGTTCCATATTGTAGTATCAATCCCGTTCAAAACACCAAAGTACCTACCAAAATCATTTATTAGTTTCTGACACTTGGTGATGACAGTTTATATTCTTGGCCTAAAGCAAAACGTAGAATAACTCAGTTAAAAATGGATACCAACAAAGAATAAAAGCAAGCAGTACGGTCTACACCACAAATTTGCAATAAAGTAATCTCCACATTAGCGACTACAGAGGACAAAGCATTCATATGCTGAAACTTCAATATCAACTAAGGTAAAACAGGGCACATCCAAGACTCTAAATTCTATTCCATTATTCACGGTTCTAGACAAGTAGAAGTTTCATGAGAAGAACTAGAACTCTAAATCATCTATTGCTCAAAAGTGCATAAACACCTACAGATCAGATTGCTGAAAAATCGGTCACTTCTCAGATTTATATCAGCATATAATCTTTAAAATGACAATAGATTGCATGAGGGGACAAGAAATAATATTCAGAAAGAAAATGAGCAAATAACAAAAACTTGAAAAATTGAGTTGTCTTTACTTGTCACGGTATCTTAACAATGTGCCAGACAGCCATCCAGAACAAAGTGTTTCCTTGAGATATGTTGGAGAAACCGTGCTGGAGTTCAGGAAAAAAATGAAAAACTCCTTACTGCCTGCTGAGCACGCATATATACATTTAACTTTTATTCAGTAAGAACTGTGATTCCCACATATGAGTCAGGTTGCAAGTAGAAGTAACATTCATCATATTATATGTTCAATATCCAGTAATGAAGAACATAAGGTTCAGGCATAATTATAGATAGATAGACAGCAGCTTACACAACTGAATTGCTGTAGACAATGCCTCCTTTCAGTAAGCTTAATCTCTCAGGGTTATGCCCAATAGTTCGATCATCTACTGCCTGCATATCGAAAATAAAAGTGAGAATATTTTACACCCAATTGATTTTTGGGTTTCATAATATGTGTTTGTCACGGGAAATATTCACTTCAGTCATGCTTTTATTAGATTGTGTTTGCCTCTGTTTTTTATTAAATACCAGAACTTAATTACTAGCCAAGGTGCCCTTAGAATGAAAAGCTAATAAAATATCTCTGAATTCAACTAGTCATTATTACAGCTAGGGGATCAATAAAGTGTACTAAAATCCGATAAACACATAAACAGGCAAAACCCTGGGAGACACACCTTCTCTTCCGTCGCATATGTTGATCCATCAAGACCACACTTGCTGAGTTGCTCTTTTCTGGAAAAGAGCCACAATAGAAAACATCTAACATAAATCTATATGAAAGCATGTTCTAGTTCTATCAAACCAGATTAACAGTTACTAGCTCCATTACAACATAAATGATATCGATTCACCATTGAATTGAAAAACGATATGGCCAAGAGATGGTATATTTAAGACAAGAAACAAATTCAAATTTCCCTTTTTGGATTAAAAAGGGAATTCAGGCACTCGTGTTGATTTGAACTAGATTCTTAATTACTTGGGTGACTACATTTAAAACCATGTATTCATCTCCAGTATCTTTTGAGAAGCTAAGGTACTTAACATATAATCCTTGCTTATCTGTATTTCAAGAGCTTCATGTGGTAGAAGAAGTTTTTGAGTACCAAATCACATCTAACCCTCACCCCATAACTCGCTGTCAATCAAAGTTAATCTATTTCCATTAAAAATTACTTGGTCACATACGCAAGTGCAGAGAAAATCAATAAATTTCCAAGTAAATGAAATATTTAAAAGTCTACCTGCACTCTCCATAGTGCTCCATATTGTGGATAGTCATCACAATTCGTGGTTTCTACAAGAATTGTCTGTCAACTCCAAACCTTCCATATTATCTTGCTAGTAAGTTAAAACAAAGGAATCTCTTACTTTAAGAGAAAGATGATGGTACATGTCCCAGTATAGCAAGGGCAAACCCCCAGTTTGCCATTCATGGACATGAATAATATCAGGCTGGGTTCCTGTAACCTGGTATAAGGATAAATTCCATCATCAACGTTACCGAACTAGAGAAAATGAAAAGGTCAATGAAATTCAAACTGAGAAACCCGTCAACATATTCAGTAACTAAATGAAGAAATCGTGTAATTGTGATGGTAAAAAAGTACAGACTACGCATACTAGCTTTGTTGTCTCAAATATATATTTAATCTGGACTGGTTTTAGCCTATAGGCATAACTCAATAAATAGGTTCATTCACATTTCCTCTAAAACTATGCAGCAACCAAGTTCATTATCAATCAAAAAACCTGCATCCATTCAAGACAGGCACGACTAAAGAACAAATATGCCTCCAGCTCATTGTATGAGCCTCCATACACAAACTGTCCCTTGAAAAAGTGATTGGTAGGTTCAACGAACATCACTGGGATGCCAGAAACCAATCCACGATACACATTAACAGGGATCCAATCCTCATCATGAAATGAGTTATAAGTTACAACCAATGCCAAATCTTGGATATGCTGTTTGTTGATGCACTCGTAGAAAGGTAAAAAGACATCTACTTTATGACCACGTGTTAAACATGCTCGAGCAAGCCCCGTCACCACATCACCTAGACCGCCTACTTTTGCTATAGGTGCCATTTCAGCCGTTATGTGAGCGATGTGCATGAGATCGGAGTCCTGCAGAATATTAGCATGACCATTCGAGCTGATATTCAAAGACGGAAACTCTTTCTTCCAGAACGGAACTTCGTCACTGGAAGAAGGCCAGATAAGATTATCATACTTCGACTTTGTGCTTGAACCAAAAGCTCTTTCAGTATTTAGCTGCAAAACTTGATTTTAGAACAAGCAGTGAAACAAAAACAGAGAACAATTAGGAACGGAACATATTAAAGTAGCCTTCCTAATTTTCACTCTAAGAAACAATATGCACCAGCAATAAAGATAAAAACCAAGGAGTGATCAAATCGTGCAAGCTTGAGCAGGCTGAAGCTTCAAACGGAGGGCCATTTATCCATTTTAACTTCCAAAACATGTTCATGAATGCATTTATTGTGAAACACACATATTTCTGCAGCATATACACCTAGCAGCGCAGACACATGGCCCGTTCAACTGATCAGGTTTGATGCAGTCAAGCCCCCAAATTTAGTCATTCAACTATTTCAAGAGCTTATGCACATTGGACATCTATTCTCGTGCAAGGAATCAAGGCGCTCATGCAGCTGAGAGTTTTAAATTTTACATGTAAAATTGTGTACGCTGATAGAAAAATCAAATTCAATTAAATCAGCCTGCACCCGCCTCCCCTTTTCGTTCACTAAACTCGGAGACCCGAGCTGGTTCTAGTGCAGGAGTCAAGGCGCTCGTGCAGCTGAGAGTTTTAAATTTTACATGTAAAAATTTGTATGCTGATGGGAAAAAAAAAACTTTAAATCAGCCTGCACCCGCCTCCCCTTTTCGTTCACTAAAGTCGGAGACACGAGCTGGTACTAGTGCTTTTGTTAAAACAAAATTAACATCGGAATCAAAGAATCTTGAAGAAGTTACCTGACCATAACCAGTTTCAAGAGCACGAATCTTGGAACTGCCGAGTCGTGATTCATTGCAATAATACTTCTCCAAGTCATTACAAGAAAAGTTTTCCCTTTTCTTGAAACAACAATCACAGCAACTATGGAAGCTTTTTCTCAAATGGGGCACTAAAAAAGAGCTCGAAATGGGCTGGGCGGAACAGGGCTGAAGAATCATGGCATCCGTGTAGCTTGACACTGTTCTTGGAAGCTATGAAATCATAGAGAATGACAATTGGGAATGACTGTAACTGCGTAGGATGTCAGCGACAGAATCGGTAGGCGACAAAACGGTGACGACCTTTCATGAATGGTGGTGCTGTGATGGAACGATCAGAGTGATTCACGCCGAATCAGTATATTATAGATTTCTTTATCTCTGATACACTGTTAAAATATGCGTCACACTCACTATTTATGTGACGTTCTTTTAGTTCAACCACGATAATTATTCGTTACAGTTACAGGAAATTGTCTGACTCTCCAGGTGATACTTTATTATTGACCCAAGATTTGATATTTCGGACAACAACCTAAATAAGAAATTAGAAAATGGAACATAAGAACAACAATTATCATGATAATTACGTGTAACTTGCATATTCTTTCTTGCATTTTTTTTTTATTCAGAACCTAGGTAGATACTATTGAACCATCTATATTTATTTTAATTTTTTTAGTACGTTGCTCCTTTTTATATTTATTAAAGTTCAATGCTACTTAGTTTGCAATTATTTAATGAAATTCTTGGATATCTCTCTACAATTTTATCTTTTAATTTGTAGACATTTTACTATATTAGTAGTATAGATTTCCTTTCTTTCAACAACATTACAGTTCTTCTTTTGGATATCGAATATCATTAGGATCCGTAAATTATAAAGAAACCTATTCAATATCAAGAAGGTGGTCTTGAAAATTTCATAAAATATCATATCCTGACAATGTAGATATATAGAAATTATACTATAATAGTAGAATAAATTTCATTTCTTTCAAATTAAACTTAGTGTAAAATTAAAAAAACTAGCGTGCCAAATTAATTGACCAATTCTTAATACTATATACACCCATGTTTCATTTAAACTTTCATCACATGTACTCATCACAAGAGCAACTCTTCTCAAAATTTCATTTAAAATGTGTAAACTAAAAGCTCTTTCATCTCTCAAAATTTCATTCAATTTATAATATTTATTTTTTATTTATTTAACATGGTACAAGGAAACAAGTACATAAGTTACATGGAGACAACATAACATACTTATATATATAATAGTTACATGCACGCTTAGTGGGGATAAAGGCGGATAGGCAATCCCTTGGTAGGGATAGGTATTGGATTGATAACAATCTTCTCGTTCGGGATAATTTTATCCCACCTGAACCTCTTGACAAGATGGTGCATGAAAACCAGGATCTCCATTCTCGCATACTCTTTACCGGGGCACATTCTTGGCCCTCCACCAAAAGGAACAAATGTATATGGAGCCGGCCCATCTCCCTCAAATCTCGACGGGTCGAACTTCCGGGGATCCGGGAAGATATCTGGGTTTAAGTGGGTCGAGTTGGAAGACCAGTATAACTGTAATAATCACCGAGTTATTGTACACGTCAGCAATTCAATGCAGAGCCAGGGAATTGATTTATTTATATATATATCGTTAATGAAATTTGAATATTACTTACTTTCCAACCCTTGGGGATCGAGAACCCATTGTACATAAAATCAGCGATGGCTTCTCTAAAAGCACCTTGGAGTGGTGGGAAGAGCCTCAGCGCTTCACAAGCAACATTCCATGAATATTTCATCTTTTGAATGTCATCCCAGTTCAGCATCTCACCAGGTCCTTTGGAATTTGCAATCTCAATTTGCTCTGGCAGCGATTGTTGTTATTTTGAAAAGAAGGCAATAACTTATTAGTTAATTCTGGCATCATTTGACATTGGAAATAGCGAAGAAAATTACGTTAATTAGTAATTCTAGGCAAAAGTTAATTAGTTAATTCTGTCATCATTGATTTGACATTGGAAAATAGCGAAAATATTACTTTATTTAGTAATTTAGCTGGTTATCTACTCAATGCATGCAACGGCGGCGATAGGACAAAAATATGCCGCATGCCGCCGATTATTCTAGCTGGTTAATAATCGTTAGTGCGTAATTTGCCATGCATCTGGCAGAAGCTCTCAATTTTTCGAAATGATGCTTAAGACGTTAGCATGCAAAATAAGTCAAACAAGTGAACCACATGCACTAGGCAACCAGTCCAGGAAGGTATAGATGGAAGATAAAAGAATAAGGAGAATATATTAAATGAGGAAAATGCACACCTTGGTAAACTCGTTGATAGACACGAGGCAACTCAGACAAATACTTGACAACGAAAGTACATGCAGAGCTAGCGGTATCATGGCCTCCGATGAGAAGGCCAAGGATCTTATTCATAACATCTATTTCATGCATGAATCTCCCGTTCTCATCGGCCGTCAGGAGCATATGAGACAAGATATCTTGTGTAGGCGACGCTTTACCTTCCGACAGATGGATTTTTCTTTGCTTGATGATGGATAAAATCTCCTTCCTGAGGAACTTCGCGGCATTCATAGCCCTGTAAAATGCACTTCCAGGCACTTCTATGGGCATAGATATCAAACCAGAGACAAAAACATTAAAGGGCTCCGCCAATCTGTTTACATGTATTGGATCGTCAACGCTGATAAAGATTTTGCAGGCTAAAGAGAAGGTATAGCTCTTTGTGAGAGGGAACGCGGCAACTTCTTGTTTGTTATCCCATTTTTCTGCAAAGTGTATGTGTGCCATGTGATCCATTACGCCGATGTATTGTTGGAGGACCTCTACTTTGAGGATTTTGGATAAGATTTTTCTCATTCTGATGGATTCTTCTTTCATGGAAGTCTGTGAAGAAGTTGGGAAGAGCTTGTCGATTGAACTGGGCCACCATGATTGGACGAGCTTGTTCTCGTTTGAGAACAGGAACTTGTTGCCATTTGCGCCGCAGAAAACGGCGACTTGTTCACCTAGAAGGTGGGTTTTGAAAACTGGGGATGAGTACCTTTTTTGACGATCGTAGATGAATTTTTCAGGTTGGCCTTTCCAGCCGGTGGAGAGGAATTCGAGGCTTTCGCCGACGAATGGCCACCCTCTCCCACCCGGCGGTAGTGGTGCTCCGCCGCCGCTGACGGAGGATGAGTGCTTTTTTTTTAAGAAGATGAGGACTGAGGATACGAAGAGGCAAAGGATAAAGATAAACGACAACTCCATTGAATACAGTGTTTACGTGTGTGGCATTTGAGACTGTGTTCAGTGATTTAAGTGCGCGGCATTACTTATAAGTTATAGCACACAGGCGTCGCCAAAATTGCAGAATTACCCCTCTAGTTTTTAACATTTAATAGAACCCATCAAATAAAAAATCTTCAATATTTCCCTTAAAAAAATCATCTTCTATATTAATGTAGTACTAAATTCTATATGCATGTTTAAATTTATGAATAAACATTAGTAACTCTATGATAAGTCCATGAACAGATATTGGAGTTATTATTCCTTTTTCTCTATTTATTCATCCGAAAAAAAAGTTTGGTTTGATAATTATGTGAGCTAGTAGTTTTTTCCTTATTATTAACGGGATAACTGACTTGTTATATCCTCTCTTTTCCTGTAGAGGGAGGCCGTAACCCACAAAACATCATTAATCTTTTTCATAGTTTTTATTTATCAATAACATAGTATTTTTCTTTATATGTATATTATTATTACTTGTTAATGTATCTGGAACCAACCAGCTTTGTTGTAACGCCCCACATTTAACGACTGTCTCACTGTACCAACACTGATCTTTTCTGCGTGTTTTGTCCTCATTCGCACGCACCCTGAGAAACTTCCAAGAGGGTCACTCATCCCAAAATTGTCCCAAGTCAAGCACGCTTAACTTTGGAGTTCTTAGGTGATGAGCTCCCGAAAAGAAGATGCACATTGTTGGTATGAGTAGTACCAATTAAATCTGATAGCCTTCCTCTACTAACCTCTCAACTACATCTATAACATCTCAGTCTCGTAATCCCTCTCATTCCGGTGTGGGATCGGTTCATTCATGTGCTCCTTCGTCTCTAGAAGCCTGCCAGGAGCCGCTCATTGTCCGTGCAACATCTGACACCGACGATCACTCCCCGCACTCTTTGAGCCCCGGACCTCACATTTGTGATACAACTTCTACATAATTTATATTAAATATGAAAAAACATAATAGTAACCCCAATACATATTAGACATAATTTTTTTGAACAAATAATGTATATTACATAATATTACAGTGATATTTTGTATATGCTCATAAGACAGATGTCCGTACACAGCTATGGAGCACCAAAACATCCGAGTAACTAATTTTTTTTGCATAAAATGTGCTAAAGAAAAAACCTTGTAAATATCATTATCATCATTACATTAGCCAAAATTATCATTTGCTGCTTTTTTTCACGACTAAATGCATTGACGCAGATAATATTGGATTATTAAAAATAACTGAACAAACGTTGGACATTAATTCTCCCTTGTATAGGAAATGTATTTCATAGAAGAGATCGTTTAAGGTAGGCACCATCTAATTCATTTAATGAAAGTGTAATGCGACATAATTTTGATCTCATTTTTTACCCTCAATTTCTTCAAGACATAATTTTTAATCTATCTCATGCTCTCATTATTAGCCCCTCGATTTCTCTCATTATTGGCCCTCAATTTCATCAACCCACATAGGATTACGCTATCGTGTTTGCAATAATTCATAACTACTTCCTAACTTTTAGCCGATAAAATGTTTGTGAATATATGTAAAAAAAAAGAAAAAGAAAACACGTCAAGTAAGTTCTTGCATAAATCACCTAACATCCTCTCCGCCAACATCAAAGGCGTATAATAAGCATGATATATATGGAAAAATAGAATTATATCATTTAGCAATCATGATTGATTCATGATTTGACAAGGACATTTTATATCTGATAATAATTAACGCAATAATCAAGTTAAAAATCTATCAAATAGTATTCAATATAACATACTACTATTTATGTTATATCAATTATTTAGTACCAAATGAGATAGCCTTAAGAGTATATCTAAATCTTATAGCATGGAAATGAAACATGAAACAACAAGGATCAAACAAGAAACAGACAATATCCAAATGAAAGTGCGACCAGTGGGAAAGAAAAATAATGGAAATTTAGATCCATCAACATTTTCTTTTTCCAACAATGACCATCAAATTTGGCTCCCAAAATTACCAGAAACTTATCTATATTCGATTCATCGAGTTTGCAAAACCTTGGAACGATATTCTCCCAAAGCCCAAATCGGGAATATATTCCTGTATGCGGCATATGTGATCATACAATTCCTGTTAAATACACCCATGATCTCCTGGAAAGCAAAAAACGGTGGGAAAAAAGGGGAATGTGATTAATTGAGTATTGCTCAAGTCGTTTAAATTTTTTATCTCATTTGAAGAGTGATGATGGTATCCGACTCTAGAAGCGGAACCAAACTCGGGGGGAAATCTCAAACAACACTGATTTACTGGGTTCAACAATCCGGTCATGTGATATACCGGAAGGATTTACAATTATACTAACCAAATTAGGCAGAAAATTGAATTTTCTGAAGTTGAGGAGGTCAACAGAATCAAAGATAAATTGGGAATAAGAGAGACTAAAAGTGTAGACTGAATTAAACAAGCTATATCACTACAACAGCAAATACCTCTTGTGGGAAATCTCCATTTTCACACTGAGAGTTTATAAGGAATTTTGTTGCACGGTGCAGAGGAGAGGGATCTCTCTCAGCCTGCACGGGAGTAAACAAATTATTGTGAAATCAAGGATCACTAAAAGCAATGTAACAGGAGATATGTTAAAATTTAAGCTAAAATGTCAATTTTAGTTCCTTTGTATATCATGTATTTTTCGTTGGATCAATTACAATCATGTATAACTAGTTCCAGCGCTCAATTTAGCCTTTCTCGTCTAAGTCATGTAATTAAAGAGCTAATATTATCGTTAAAAAATAATTTATAATTACGTTGTTGAACACACAAGCATAGCTACGAAACTATAATTGATTAAACAAAATCAACACGACAAAATGGTCACACCCCATCACATATCGGACTAAAGCTTATGTTTTGGCCAAAATTTATTTAGTTTCAGGTTTGATGAATATTCCTTTCATGAGATACTTTTGATTTAGTAAAGTTGATTGTTAAACCCATAAAAGCGAAAAGTAACAAACAAAACGGTAGAGACAAACACAAAATAAAGGTGTACTTTAAGGTAATAAGAATAGTTTTACCTGACCAGCATCAATTAGAGCCAGCACAGCCCATCCTGTATTCACCACATGAGACTTGTTGCCTTCAAGATTTGAGTATACCTGTACATGAATTTGGAACCACCATTGAAATTGAAAACGTCATTCAACACAAATTCACTTGTGACTGTGATCAGGTTTCCACATCTGTTTCTACTTTTCAAAGATATCAGTGTTTTCCTTCAATCTACGAGCATATGAAAAAAAGAACAAAATTTAATGTGACAGAATATTTAGACCTTGTTTTGACATGAAAGATAACTTTCTCCCCAACCTCCGGAAGGAAGCTGTTTAGATAACAAAAAATCGCAAGCCTTCCTTATGACCGAGCAATTGCTAAAATTTCGGCCAGCAGCCACCAGGCCTTTAATCCCAAACCATGTTCCATAAGTGAAACAAACTCCCCAGGATCCATACCTGCGGAGAAACTTTTGAATCACAAGCAGCCAAAGAACCACAAAAACTGCTCAAGCAGATATTCAACTGCACAAAATTATCTGGTCTAATGGATTCTCCAACAGTAAACAACATAACAACAATAAAATAAACTGACCAGGAGCCATCTTTCTCTTGAATCGTTTCAATAAATCTAGCAGCTTTGTTGATACAACATTCTACTTCTTCCTTTCGATGTCCAGGATATGACTGTTTGAACATTACCAATGCTTGAATAGCAGCAGAAGTGCATTCAACGTACCTACAAAAGCAAATGCAGTTTAAACTAATTTAAATTTTGCTGAAACATAGTATCAACTACAATTCTTTGGTAAATCTATATTGGCAGCAGTATGAGACCACCTGTGCACCACTTTCCTCGCAGTATCCTCATAGGTGATTTGGCACATGGATACTTTCCATGTATGTTAAATAAATAAATTGGTTCAAGATAGACAAAAGCACACCTATGTTAGCACATCCAAAAATGTTCCAAGTGATCGCAATGGCATAAAGGCTGTTGCAAAAGAAAATATGTTTTGTGCAGAAGATAATGAATATTACTTGCAGAAGAGCAAATATCTTACGGATAGTCAATGACAATATCACCAAAAGTTTCAGCAGGGTTGATTATCTGAGAGAGGAAGGGGAAAAAAGAGATGGAATCAAATCAAAAAAGTAAATGCAAATGACAGGAAGTTGTCAACATGAGCCAATATACACCATGCGGCTGGAGCCATGTGAATATGAAGTTCCAAGTCAACAAATGAAATCTACAGTATGATTAGCAAAATGAAAGGTAAAATTATTGTGTGAGATCAGGTTCAACACTAGAAATCAACTTCGGCAAAATATCCATTATATTTATAGTCAATATAACATTCGTACAACAACATATCAATATCAGAGGAAGAAAAGGCTACATGATTAATTTGAATGTGACACGATAACATAAAGGAGCTTAGACAGACAAGTTTTTTAACTTTGACAATGGTAAACATCAACACTTCTATCTCAGTTATGTCAACTTTGGTTTTACAAGCAAGCACCAATAAGATAAAACAGAAGCAAAAAACATGTCATCATGTCAAATTACTCAACACTTTTGTTGGGCACGTAATGATGTTAAGAAACAGAGAAAATGGTACCTCCAACCAACTATAGGATCGCGTGAGTTCATAAGTAGCGAAGCCACCTTCCTTGTTCTGCAGATAAGGCAGGGAGAGAATGCATTTTCCTCAGATTGGAAACATCTTTTGATGCAACAGGTACTTTCGATGCAGTCATCAACAAATTACAATTAAATTATTAATGAAAAACTCAACAATTTGCTAGGGTCCAGAAGACTGCATCTTGAATTCAATTAATCATAGTCAATTGTTCTTTTTGTTGATCATAATTCAATTTCGGGTGGAATTTTTAAATTTTGTTTTTTCACAATTTTGGGCAACCGTTCCCACATGGAAAGTGGTTTTCCTCCATACTAGGTATTGCATAGTTTAGCACAATCATGAGCCTTTTATCATTTACAGAATGAATCTTTTAACAGTGACGATGCTTAAATTAGTGACACGAACATCACGGTATTGACACTTGATGAGAAACATTATAATCAACAGCTTGTTTATCATGGATTTGTATTCAAACATGGATGATTTGTATGTTATCAGTTCCAATATATGAAACATTAGTGGAGTTTTAATCCTTTTCTATCTGCTTAATATGTCCAAGTGAAACCTTTTTCACAAAGAAATACAGATGTAATTAAAGCTATTTTCTTGTCACTGTGATATGAAAAATTGGAATACTCTACATTTATGTTTGTATTTTTATACAGTAGCATCAAACCATCAACAAGAGTTATCCAATAAGATCATACTAATAGTTGTACTAGTACACTTTTCAAAAAACAATCCATGACTTTTAGTAACTTCAAATCAAATTCAATATTCACGTATGAACAAGATTTTTGAAGATAATCAAATGAAAACCATAATAGACATGATCGATTGGTAACCCTTGATAAATTTGTTTCTCTAAGGCATGTAACTTAAAGTTTGAGTTTTGCTTTTTATTCTGGGTTTCTTCTTTCCAGCAAGTTTTTGCTATATGCTACAAATACTAAAAATGAATCAGTCAATCACAATTTCAGAAATTAAAATTTCTAAGCAATGGAAATTCTATTATAAAACAAATCAGCATTTGACACTTTTCTACTGCACTTCTGTTAGATGTTTCAAAATTAACCCGAGTATATGTGATAGTACCTGAAGCGATAGGATGACATTTACAGCATCATATAATCTCTTTGCATCAAGAGGTTCTCCAACAATCTCAGACGAAATTTTTGACAACAACAAGATAGCCTGGAAGAATTAGCATTACTCGACAGTTTAAACTATTAAATTTTCGAAAGGAAACCTATAATTTAAAACAATTAATTACTTTCAGTCCCTCAGCTGTACAATCTGAAATAGGCCAACCATGATCTGCAGTCGAAAATGGCCAAGCCCCTTTTGAAATGTGTCGATACCAAAAACAAAGATTGCCAGGGCAATCATCCAACACCTTTAAATTAGAAATAGTTGTTACAAGATTATGGCAATGAAACGTCTGGAGAATCAAATACAAGAACAATGACGAAGCCTAACTGATGTTAAACAAATCATTAGGAACAAACCTGTGAATTCTTAATAAATGTGTGTGCTTTTCTAATAGTTGGCCCAAATTCTTCAACTAACTGTGAGGAAATTATAGCTTGAACAGCAAAGGCAGTGTCCCATAACTGACTTCCATTGTACCCCTGAAATATAATTTTCTAATTGTTATACTAAAATTTCCATAAGCCAAAGAATAACTACTAAACAGCAACAAAAATAATGGCTGAATAATCTTATTGGCATAACTATATGCTATTTAACTATCTGATTTATTGTTTAGCAAGAGTTCAGATAGTGGAGAAATGGTACTAAATCCATGTAACAGTGGCCTGAATTGAAAGGCAGTGTCTCAGCAAGAATATGAAGCCATAAGTGTGCAACAGGAGAGAAGTGAGAAAGGAAATCATAGGCATGTAAAACTATTGCAAGAAGGCACAACGTAAAAACTCAGTTTACAAGTCAAACAAAATTGGTCAACTGTCAAGCAGATTGCACTATCATAAATGAGAAACAAGAATGTAAGCCATACTTAACATATTCTCATCGGTCAACTGTCAAGCAATTGCAACTATCATAAATGAGAAACAAGAATGGAAGTCATACTTAACATATTCTCTCAACAAACATTGAATCCATGGTCAACAAGTACCTCTGACTTATAAGCGATATTTGATGAACAGAAAACATGATGAACAACACAACTGAAAACAGAATGCTGAAGACAGAACCATTATCCCATTAGTTTTCAGGGGAAAAATCCTGACCTGCATCTTCATGCCATCTTCTGCAAGCCACAGATAGTCATAGACTCTTGGAAGATGCAACTTGAAAGCTTCTGACATTGAATCTTCCACCCAGCAACAAAGCATATTTAAAACCTGGAATTTTTCATTTTTCATAGAACAGTTATAAAAAGGGAGTTGGATGTGGTGTGATACGATACAAAGGTATTACAATAGTTCCTGGACCTATTGACACCCCTTCCCGGAGATATAGTGCTCCGTTCACTGTCTTCCCTAGCTTGAACTAGTGTGTGTGTGAGTATATTCTAACTGAATCCTGCTATTCTGTTTCTCATCTTTCTTATGCTAACTGTCCCCTCCCATCTCACGTGTGTATTCCCGCCTTCTTCCTTCTAGAATAAGTTTGGTCCATAACAATACCCCACTCTTCGAAGCAACCTTGTCCCCAAGGTTGAAATCTGGGAATTGCGCAATAAAAACGGTGATGTCCTTCCAGGTGTCCTCCTCGGCTGTTCTCCCCTTGAGAAGGCCCTTGAGAAAAGAGATAACATGTTTCTTCGTTACCCTAGCAAAATCATAGGTGCCAAAGAACTGCACTAGAACTGACTTTTCTCCAGATGTTTTGTTTAAACCTTTGCGTGCACCCACTTGACATTCATCTAGAACAATAGCTGGCCAAACAGCATGTCCAGTGAGCTTAGCCCAAATTATATCCCCACATTCAACCTCCTGGCAATCATCCAAACTTGCAGCCAACACCATCATCTCATTCACATCGATAACATCAGTTTCTGAACTATTCTCGAGGCACGTCAACTTCAAACTATCCATTTCCTCATAGGAAACATAGAACTTGACTCGTTCATTAGCCAAAATTAAATTTTCCTCCTCGTCATCCTCGTATTTCACATGTTGTCGTCCAGCCTCCAAAATATAACCCAGTACACGGCCAGGATACCAACGTGCATCGAGTGGCCAGTAGACCTTGCATCGTATCCCAATCTGAGGAATCTCCTCCGGAGTGCTTATCATTCTCGCCCTGCTTTTCAAGTTTGTGACCACCGCATTAACGGCCCTGGAAATACCATGCCTTAGATCCATGGCATTCATACCTGCTGCTACTAATTTGCACCCTTCGGCAAATATTGCTTGGGTGAGAACAGTAGCACACGTGGTGCCCTCTCCAGCCACTTCATTCAATCGACCGTCGTTTCCCCGATTGACACCATAGGCTGGACTTGGTGTCGCTTGTCGAGGAGTTGAGCTTGGAGTTGAGTTGTTAATTCCATCGTGACGGGTTGAGTCTTGTCTACCCCCCTTTTCTCAAACAATTGGGCTCGGCTTTGTCTACCCCCCTTTTCTCATTCAATTGGGCTCGGCCCACTTTCCATTTGTCCACTGCGGCACCTCGGCCCATCAGCTGGTCCATGGACCTCTGTCTTCCTTCCCAACGATGATGACTGTATCCCTCCTTCGACGTGTGTCGCCCCGGTGACTAGGGCTGTAAACGAATCGAACCGAGCCGAACTTTATGAAAAATTTAGTATTCGAGTTCGAGTTCGAGTTCGAGTTCGCCTATTCGAAGCTCGATTCGAAGTTCGCTTTTTTGTCATTTGCGGCTCGAATTCGATTCGATAGAGAGCTCGAGTTCGAGTTCGATTCGAATAATTCGAGCTCGACTTCGATATAGAACTTAAATATATTTATTTATTATAATCGAACAAAATAATTCCGACTCGAGTTCGATTCGTGAAATAGTTCGGCTCGGTTCGAGTTCGGATAGAGTTCGAAAAATTCGAATTCGAATCGAATATCTACTCGAATAGGTTCGAAAAGTTCACGAACAGGTTCGATTCGTTTACAGCCCTACCGGTGACCACATCAGTTCTTCTACGCTACGTGCCAGATCCAACAGCACCTCGAAACCTTCCATGTAGTCTGTCACCCTTCGATCTCCCTGTCTCAGGGAAGCTAATGATTCGAACGGGTTTGTCGCCTCTCGCCCGCTATAACGATGGATCAGCTCCTCTGCAAACCGGCCCCAGTTCCAGTTCGGAGTTCTCGATTTCACCCACTGGAACCCATCCCTTACCTTTACCCCAATGGCAATGGCTACCCCGCCGGCACCGCCCATCCGTGCACCGCTGCCGTCGCTCCACCCTACAATTACTACCGCAAAGTTCCGACCAGGACGCCATCCGCCGTGCCACTTGTGTCCGTCGCATCTTCGCTGAACTTATCGGCTTCACCATGTTCTTCGGCATCGTTACGTTCATCACCTGGCTTGTCCTCCGCCCGCAGCTCCCGAAGTTCCGAGTCGGCTCGTTCTCCATCTCCAATTTCACCCTCACCAACTCCTCCTCGGTCTCCCTTCGCCGGACTCTCCAACGATTCTTCCACCCCCTCCGGTACGTAACCCTCTTCCGTTTCCTGTCTCTCGTATGCCTCTTCCCGTATCATTATTTTTACCAACGACTTCAGCTCCAATAGGCTTTTGTTCACCGTGACTAGGTTTTCTGTCATAGCGTTCATGACCTCCTGCATTTTGTTCACGTTCTCCTGAGACGCAATCACTAATCGCTCCAGTGCATCAAGCTTGGCTTCCGAACGCGTGGTTGTCATCTTCCTTCCTTCGGATCCGGCAGGTCGGACCAATTGATACGATACAAAGGTATTACAGTAGTTCCTGGACCTATTGACACCCCTCCCCGTAGATATAGTGCTCCGTTCACTGTCTTCCCTAGCTTGAACTAGTGTGTGTGTGAGTATATTCTAACTGAATCCTGCTATTCTGTTTCTCCTCTTTCTTATGCTAACTGTCCCCTCCCATCTCACGTGTGTATTCCCGTCTTCTTCCTTCTAGAATAAGTTTGGTCCATAACATGGTGGCAATTATAAAATTTACTTTCACATTTAAAGATTTAATCATTAGGGAAAATAACATAAAAATTGAGATAAAGTTGTCGAACTGAAACTGAGACTATTCAAAAGGCATTGGAGTAGACTGAGATGACTACTAGTTGTTATATTTAGTAGATTCAAATGTTCAAACCACAGAATGTACTCAACTTATATGGAGATGAAAACAGAGATATCTATAACCACTGTTTCCCTCGATAAATTGCGATATAAAAATTTATCCAGCCATCTCCTCTGATATAATTTAAAAAATATAAAACATAAAATCACTTTTCATAAGAAATGTCTCAACCACACCTTGTTGACAGGTCCTATGCAAAGGTAACGAGTGTTTTCATCTTCATAATGTATGTGCTCCATAACAGTTTTTAGTGCCTTCTCTCTTAACTTCTTCCCAGGCCAATGCATCAGAAGAGGTTCCACAGCCTTATCAAGTGATGCCCAAAGTAAATCCTGAATAAGAGGGTGGGGATAGTATAGATCCTCCTGCAAAATGTCATGATAAGAGAGTAATTGGTACACTCTCAATGAAATAGGGAAGTGATTGCAAACGACTGTGCTTTAGAGAAATGATTGAGTTTATAATTATAAAAAGTGAGAACAAATGTGAAAATCTAAAAATACAAAAATAGAGAATGTTTGATAAATAAGTAGCTTTAAATTATAATCATTTTTGTAGATGCAGAATCATCGTCCTACCAACTTCTGAAATTCAATTAAAATAATCAAAAGCTGAACCAAGTAACATACAAAACTGAATAATAAAACAGCCTAGAATCACTTTTTTATTGCACTGTGAGCGCACTCAAAGTGAATGAAAAAATGAAACATAGCATCTTTGATGAATTGAACTTTGGAAAGAGCTCCTATGGCCCCCAGCAAATAACTGTACAAATTTTTGCCCTAGAATTTCGTTTACCGACTAAGGTGACTGTGATCTTTGGTTTCACAAGCAATTGATGCACGGCAGCACAGGTTTTTTACCAACCTTTGCGCATTCACTGCGTGCTTTATTCCAATCAATTTCATGATATGGAACAGTATAAATCTCCTTTCTCAAGGACAGAACTGTCGGTGTAATTGGGCCAACAAACCGTCTCCCATACAAGTAGGACATTGGAAGATAAACCATCCGACAGTGACACCACATCCTCCCTGCCAGAAGTGGAAGAGATAATATCCTTATATTAACAAATGCCTGGTCATATTCAAGCTCAAGATTAGATATATGACATTAATCACAACATATTTCATCGCGTCTTTTATGAGAATTTCTGTCTCGCACGCAAATTTTCTCAAATCATATAATAAGAAACACCAACATATCACCACTTTCTGCAAGAGAAGATATCAGAAGGAATCAGCTAAAAATGAAGACATTAAACAAGTTGTTAGTCAAAATCACATAGAAGAAGGATATCCTTCACAATGGAATATTATATTTTTCCATCCTAATGAAAAACAGGTCATAATTTGTTGGACATTGCCATTACTCGCAGGCAAAATTACAAGGAAAATATTATGAAACAGTTACCTGGGTGGATTGGAAGAATATAAGGGAGAATCCATATCTCAGGTGGAAGAGGATTGTTCCCAGACCATTCAAAAGCTCCAAGAACCTAACATCATTGCGACAAATACAACGAAAATGAATCATTAGCTAACATAGCACAGTGACAAATGGATTCATCATAAAAAAAAAGCTGGCAAAAGGATGAGTTCTAAACTGAGAGCCACATTTTCCCCCATGACGTTATTGCAGTTGCACCACCATGATCCAAGATCCAAGTTCTTCCTTTCTCCATTGCCCCACCCCCATCATTTGCTCCTTCACCAAGCAACCTCAGAGTGACATAGCTCAAAACAGAGCCAAACATAGTGCTTTGCCCCTCAATATGCAATCCCCATCCACCATCTCTGTTCTATTATGTTATGGATTAGAAGTCAGTGATGATTGCCATGAAATGAATCAGTGAACTAAAGGAGCAGATAGCTTTGACTCATATCAGAAAGATACCATCGTGACTTGCAGGGTAAAATCCCCTACCTGATGATTGTAAAGGTAGCGACAAATCTCACTCCTGTGTTCTTTTGACAGTATAGCATTTAATGCTCCAGTGATAGATAATGCAATCACCTACACAGTAACACAGTCGAGAACAATGATCATAAGAACTAGGAAGATGTGAAATCATGTGATGGTGATAAGATGTGAACTATAATTGAAGGCAAAACTACATCCAGTCCATGAAATGAAAAGGGATCATCCAAAACAGTAAAGTAGAAGGCAAAACTACCTCAAGTCCATGAAATGAAAAGGATCATCCTAAAAGTAAAGCTTCATTGGAATTGGAGGCTTTACTGTATAGGAGAAATCGTGAGGGAGAAACCTTTTTAGTGTTTAAATGCAAATGGAAAGAGTGGGTTGTGCATATACATACTTTATTAAAAATTTATACCTATAAATTTATAATTCCTTCCACTGTGTAATTTCATACTGAATAAGTAAGATTCTGATTGTGAAATAAGAAAAATAAAAGGCGAGAGAACGTTTTCAATTGAAGAGAACCTATACTCACCAAGCCAGGCATTAGAAACATTGGGCCTCCATAGTCCCCCGGCCAGTGGCCGTCATGAGCTTGCAAAGTTGAATGGTAACCGATGGCCCTCCTCAGAGTGTTTGTTACTTGCTCATCTGTAATAACTTCTGTCTCCTTCACTTTAACTTGAGGAATTTCTGTAGTGATTGGTTTCTCCTTCGAAAACTAGAAACAATCACTGATCAGTGAAAGAAATTTATGTTCACTTAGAAACGTATGCCATAACATTGCCAAACACGATATCTTAAATTGTTAACACTGTTCAAAATGTTATCCGAACATAATTCAGATCCAAACTCAGAACATACTAAAAATGCAGATGTCCAGTAAATCATGCAACGGCATAAAAAACTATGGAACAGGACTCCCAACAAGAAGACTAGGCCACACAAGCAGATAAACAACAAAATATGAATAAAGCTGAATTTCTGTCTCACTGAACTTGTAATCTCATTAGAAGATCGGAGGAATGCTTCTTCTCGAAACGATTCCTATGAAACTGCTCTCGGAGCTTCTCAACCTCAGCAAGCTCTTCAGGAGACCCGAGATTAGGATCAAATTCCCAGAACTGGCGGCCGGCATGTCCATTTACTGAACGCAACCAAGGGCTCGATCCCTCAGAAAATTTCAGCTTCCACATTATTATTTTTCCACCTTTACCTCGGCATATAATTTATCTCCACAAAAATCCTTTTATCTGCGTTCTTATACAGCGCCTGTCACCTGTACAAGAAAGTTTAATCTATGTTAAAGCCGGGTTTTGGTAAAAAGATCCAATAAGCCATTTAACGTCGAAAATAACAATGTGTTGCTTCACGGAGATTACAGAAGTTGACGAATTACATCAATGCAGTTCATCAAAAACAAATTTACAAGAAAAAAAAAAGAAACCAAAGCTATGATTTAGATAGTGTTGTGAACCTGTAGGTCGA
Organism: Dorcoceras hygrometricum; assembly: GCA_001598015.1. Taxonomy (NCBI): domain Eukaryota; kingdom Viridiplantae; phylum Streptophyta; class Magnoliopsida; order Lamiales; family Gesneriaceae; genus Dorcoceras; species Dorcoceras hygrometricum. The sequence continues at coordinate 218,752 of KV011136.1, read as the reverse complement.
TCATCTTAAACAGTTTATCCGATGTGAGGTGTGGATGCGGATAGTACTGAGAGAGGTTTTTTTCATGACTAATTTAGTTTAATTAATTCTCTTCTTGATATTTGATTTTTGTTCTTAATATTTCATGTCGGATATATTTTAAAGTCTTAAAATGTGAATCCAGTCTTGAAACAATATGACGGAAAAAAATATTATTTTACTATGGCTTAAAATCATGATTCATAAAAAAAATATTATTTTTAACATTGAATCGATACATAAAAAAAAATTTTAATCAAAACTATTATTTTTTATATTAAAAAAATATTAATATATTGACTTATCAAACCGTCCCACAAATGGTTACTCGATAGAAATTAGTATTAAACAAAATGGTAATCTTGATATTTGATTTTTGTTCTTAATTTAATAAAACTTATAAGATATATGTTAAATCATGTCTAATAATATTTAACTTATTATTAAAATATTTAATCGAACTCTGTTCAAATAGAAGTCATGGAATTCAAAAAAGAAGTAACAATTAGTGATCGTTGTACATACACTGTAGAATTTATTGTACAACATAATAGAAAATGTAATGTAAAGTTTAATAAAAAAACCCATTAAGATATCATAGCTGTCATTAAGGTAGAACAATATTCGAATTCCTTTCGTGAAATAGTTGGATCAGTGCTCATTAGTAGCTATCATCGAGGAGTAGGTAAGCTAGAGCTGCTATTTACGATGAATGAAGAAGGAATAAACAGTTATTTATCTTTTCCAAAAAATCATCTCTATTAAAAGTTTTAGCCTAATGGTATGTTTAATTACCAATAAAGAAACAAACACCTTCAGAAACAAATTTAATGAATTAATTTTAAATAAATAAACTATTTTTGAATAAGTAAAGTCATTCCAATTAATGCTCTATAAAAACAAATATGTGGCGATCATGTAGGGGTGGCAAAATGTACCCACCCGACAACCCAACCCGAGTGGTCGGCAGAAAACTGGGTTCGAGTTGAGACATTTTAGGTTGGTTCGGGTTCGGCTCGAGTTCGGGTCAGAATTTTCGTTGTTGATTTTTACCTCAATCCGACCTGAGCCCACCCGGCTCACCCAAATTGACACCAAATGTAACCTGACCCGACAACCCGAGTCGACTTGCAGAAAACCGGGTTCGAGTTGAGACATTTCAGGTTGGTTCGGGTTCGGGTCAGAATTTTTGTTGTTGATTTTTATCTCAACATGACTCATCCAAATTGACATCCCTACGGTCACGTCCAGTAAGTTATTTTATCATTTCACCATCTTTATAAAATGTTTTAAAAATAGTTTTGAGTCTTTTGACATCGAATCTCTGTTATTTTTTTGTGGTCGATGGTAACTTTTCACATATACATGAATGTTCACAGATTCAATAAAGTGCACGCGACGTTTTTGTGAGGTGTCACTGTGTAATAATATTAGATTAAAGAGTAGAAAAGTGCTAATGATTCACGGTGGAATCCTAAGTTTATTGGGTGAAATTACAAAGTTTATGAACAATATTATATACAATGTCTTGTTTTTAGCGAGACAGGGAGATTATAAAAACATGCGGGTGGAGTAGATTAAAGTGTCCACCGAATCATGCTATAGATTATATTGGATTCACCCAAAAAAATGTGAAAATAAATAATACTATTTAATATAATTTTCTAACAAATAATACGTGGGATGTGAAAAAACGTGTACATTGCTCATCTAGTCTATGGATAGTCAATTTCATGTCTCAGCTGGTTTTGAGTTTAGGTTTCGTTTGGACAAACTTTTTAAAAATATTTTAATATTTTTAGAGTTAAAAATTTTAAAATATGTGTATGAATAAAACTTTATAAAATGTGTTTTCAAAATATTTTTCAAAAACTAATTATGAAATGCATTTTTTAAGAACAAGTGGAATCTGTTTTATAATGTTTTTTAACAATACAATATATATGTAAAATTTATACGAATGATCAATTAATTTTTTTATTTAGACTAATTATTTGAATATTATTTTAATACTACCTCTTAATTATAAATAGTTATCTAATCATTGTTTTAGTTTACAAATATTTTTATAAAATAGTTGTCCATACATATATTTAACTTAAAAAAACTTTCAAAATATTTTACAAGATTTTTTAAAAAACATTTTTATAAAAAATTTTAAGAAAATTTGTCCAAACTAGGCTCAATTGTTTTTTCTTTAGCTAAGATTCGTGTTTGCATATTATAAGGTTGTTTTCGTTTATTGATGCATCATTAAATTATAATGGCATGTGTGACGTGGCATTTCAGACTCAAACTACATTTCCACTAATTGTTATTGAAGTGGAGTTGGGCCTATTTATCTTATCTCTTTTTCTAGCCCACGTTTTGTTCCTTTCAACTCATTTTATATTCGTATGAATTGTTAAGAGAAAAAAAGAAGGAAACAGAGACAGGTGTCATATAGTATAATTATTGTCGACTGTGATGTATAGTCAAGCTCATTCAATTTTTATATGTGTGATGGTCATACAGCATAACTTTTATGTTAACAGATAGCGATATTTTTTGGTCCTCTATTTTAAACTTGTCAGTGCGTTTACTTCATTTTCATGTTATTTTTCTGAAATTTCATCTATGGGTTATTACATAAGAATTATCTGATTCCTTAAATTTGGGCCTTGTCTTTATATAAATTAGTAAATCCCATATTTATTAGAACTCACCCAAGTTCAAAGCCCATGAGTTCTTAAAAAGCTCTGGATACAGGTAACCTCATCAAAATCTGCAATGGAGGGTTTTCTTCGGCCTATTCATTTACATATTTTTTTTTATACTTTATAATTTGTCATCTTTTAAAAATAATTTTACTCTAACTTATATAATTTTAATCAATATTTTTATAACCGCATCGATAATTGAACGAGTTTAGTTATTAAAAAATGGCCCAACCGGTTTAACATGTTCAACCGAATTATCGAACCGGAATATAGGTCATTAATAAATTATTAATATAATATAATCTATAAATTGTTAAAATTCTAAAAAATACATATAAATAGATAGAAATATATTTATTTTTTCAGATCCTTAGTAATTATAAAAATATATAATCATTTATTAGTTTTATCTTTTAAAAAAAATAGAAAATAAATTATTTCAAAAAAATTGAAAATCGGTTTAATCGGTTCGATCGATTTGTAGTTAGTTCAATCGGTTCTTAACCGATCAAACCGATCAAACAGTCTGTTTTCATGATCCGGGTCGGACCAACGACCGGTTCCAAATCGAACCGGCCGATCTGAACCAACCACCGATACCCAGTCGAACCGGCTGATCCGGTCCAGTTCCAAAACAGTGTTTTAATAATCCACTTTTTTCTTTTTTCTAGCAGCGATCTTCGTGTATATGTATATAGCTACATATGTCCCAGGGACACATGCGCGTTAGTAAGAGTTGGGTGACGTGAAATTCCCCTATCTGACTTCGCGAGTTCGATTCTTGTGTTTAGTATATTCACTACTGAAATATTTGTTGGGATATACTTTGAAGGTCAACCTGTTATATAACTCATCTCTCAGATCCTTGCTTACCCGAGCGATCTCTGTCATATACAGAGGGTTAGCGCTCGAATAGTTAACCGTTCTCCAAAATGTATAGATACATATTAATTATCTTATTTCATACAGATACATATTAATTATATTATTTCATAAAATTATTGTGTGATTAAATTAACATAAATAAAGTAATATATACATATTGTTATGAAATTATTGAGCAATAATTAGTAGGTGAATAATTAGTGGTTGGATGTCTAATATTAAATAAAGTGGTTGGAACTTTTTATTATTTTATTCATTATATTTGCCTATAAATAGGCTTGAAAGTTCATTTGTAAAATGTACAAAAGATATACAAATCTTCTCCCACAAATTCTCTCCCATTTTATTCTTTCTCTAAATTGAGGATTCAAGAAGTTATTTGTAGCAATTTCCAAGTCATTACAAAGGTAATTACTAAATTTATTTTGTTGATATTCCATTTATTTTATAACAAAATGAACATTTAGGAAGCGTGGGACAAAAAACTTATTAGATGAAACACACGTAAGAAAACATGTACGAATGCTAAACTTATGAATTCACCGATTTATACCTATCTAAAACTCATGAATTAATAATTCTGACTAAAATAATTTTTTAAAGATATCTTGTTTTTGAAAATGTCATAAGTGTTATAAATTAAAGAAACATTAACAAAATAAAGTAAATAATTACCTTTGTAATAACCTTGAATTTATCCTTAATTGCTCCAAATGAACACTTAATTTAATGTTAATAGGAAATTATTATTTCTCTATAATTTCCTTAATTTAGAGAGAAGATAATTGAGAGAAAACTTGTATATTTTTGTGTATTTTTACAATGAAGATTACAAGCCTATTTATAGGCAAATGAAACGTGACTGCACTCTTTTTCCCTTACTATGGTTTTTATCCCACTGGGTTTTTCCTAGTAAGGTTTTTAACGAGGCAGTGACAAAACACGTAATAAAGACATCCAAAGGGGGATTGTTATGAAATTATTGAGCAATAATTAGTAGGTGAATTATTAGTGGTTGGATGTCTAATATTAAATAAAGTGGTTGGAACTTTTTATTATTTTATTCATTATATTTGCCTATAAATAGGCTTGAAATTTCATTTGTAAAATGTACAAAAGATATACAAATATTCTCCCACAAATTCTCTCCCATTTTATTCTTTCTCTAAATTGAGGATTCAAGAAGTTATTTGTAGCAATTTCCAAGTCATTACAAAGATAATTACTAAATTTATTTTGTTGATATTCCATTTATTTTATAACACACATTATTATATTATCTTATTTAATAAAATTAATGATAACTAAATTAAACTAAATAAAGTGACCAAAAATGGAACGACGAAGAGGCCAATGTTGGTGGTGGCGGGGTTGCGGCTGAGAAGACTAATGGAAATTCCTGCGCTGCCGCCAACACTTCCGCGGAACGATTATCTTCAATATAACCACACCGATGCTTGCAGCCTCGATAGATGGACTGCCAGGTGAATAATTGATTTTTCTTTCATTACTTGGCCACTGAATTTAGCTTCAACTCAACTGCTGGCGGTGAACAGAGTGCAGTAGCTTTTCTACAAGGGCGATTACTTGAAAAGTTTTGAAATTTTACGAGGAGCAACCTCCTTCTTAAAATGTGTTTCTATTATTATTGTGCTTATGCGATGATATTCTGATAATGGCAGGGAAAGTCATCAGTTCATGTATGCAAGGCCATGGCAAATGGTTAATGATTTTTATTCGGATGCTGTAAATGGTCGTAGATCAACATCGGAGTTGTTTGGAAAACAGGTGGGAATTACTGTATTGTTTTATGAGTTTTAAATATTTCTGAAGTTTAAATTGATTTTTCTGTTTTGACATCAATTTTTTTTTTAATCGATCGAGCGTCCATCATCTTATTAATCTAGACAGTTTTATATTTTTTTTATACATGGTTTCTGGAAATAATCCTCCAAATGTGCATGCTATCAAGGAGAATGTATGCACGCTGTTTTTCTCACAGCTGGACTCACAATTACCCACAGTTTAATTTATCTGCATGTGTTTCAAGGAATCCGACGCTCAGAGCTTAAAGTGTTTTTATCGTGTTTATATTGACATATTTTGGTACTCGAGGAATATGACCAAAAGGGTCTTGCATCGTGGCATTCATCCAAAATAAATTTGGTTGCATTTTAAAATGATTGCATTCATCCAAGAGAATTTTCACAGACTTGTGCCATTCACGGTGGTGCTGAAAATGTCGAAGATTGTGATCAATCGGTTAGCAGTCCAGCTGAAGATAGGGCTGGAAGATGGGCAAGAGTGACATTCAAGATAGTGCTGTCATATCACGGGGGTTCATTTGATGGGTGGCAAAAGCAACTGGGTTTGAACACTGTCCAAGGGTATATTTTGTCCTACTGCTTACTAAAATATTTCCCTAACTACAAAAAATAAATGAAGTGTCGGCCATGAAAGGTGCAATGTCTGACTGTTAAAGATTCTGCAGTATTAGTCAATGCTGCTAATTTTTCTTTTCTTTGTTTCTTTTCCAGCATGGCAAAGTTGAACGGTATTTCTTTTTCTTTTTGTCAATTTTGTTCTTAGAAATAAGAATCGCAAGACTTTTGCTGGTGGACACAAATAGTAGTTGTGGCTAATCAAGTATCCATCCGGCTGTTGTTCCATATACAGACTGGTTGAAAGTTCTCTGGGGAAATTTGCTGATGAAAAGAAAATGCAGCTGCTAAAAGAAAAGAAATTACCAATGAATGTGTCTGTTGTTGTTGCTGGCCGTACAGACAAGGGGGTGACAGCTCTTAACCAAGTTTGTTCTTTCTGTAGGTTATATGCCTCTCGGTCTAAATTTGTTTGATTCTCACTGCTTCATGTCCAATAAAATGCCTTTGAGATGCATACATGCTTCATATACTTACCAAGTTCTAGAGATATGTGGTTTGGGAGGTGCACTAGTGAAGGTTATGTATTAAGCATTCATTCTTGATACGTAACAGGCATACCCACTCCCCATTGGTATTACACAACCAGGACATCTTTTGGATCTTTGAGGCCTTAAGTCATTAAATGTTTGTTTTGCCTTCCCATAGCGTAGACAGTTTGACTCACCGAAACTCTTGGGTGGGTGCCTCGCATATCCTGCTGTATCATCATCTGTTAAATACTTCTCTCCTTCTAATTTAACCTCCAATTTTTTGAATGCCAAGATACATGGAGAAAAGATGTTGTAGCTCAAGATATTGAAAATGCTATCAATGAAATCACACCAGGGAAAATAAGGGCCATTTCTGTATCCAAGGTAGACGCCGTTATCCCAATATGAACTTAAGTGGCAATAGTGTATATGCTCAGTAACTATGTTGCAGCCAAGAGGGTGAATTTTATAATTTATGTAAGTTCCTAAATAATAGACTAATGCATGCATTTCTGTAATAGGTATCACGTGAATTTCATCCTAATTTCTCTGCAAAGTGGAGGCACTACTTGTATGTTTTTCCCCTTCATGACGGAACTGTTGATGACCCAGCCAATAAATGCAAGAAGGATCATTATGAGCAGTGTGTTTTTGAGAAAAATAATCGAGATGTACTGGATGACGATTACAAGATTAAACAGGAAACGAGGAAGAAACCAACCGGTTTTGAAGTAAACAGGGTCAACAATCTATTAAATCAACTTGAAGGAAAACTATTATCCTACAAGATATTTGCACGAGATACTAAAGCATCAAGAAACGTGTAAGATTGATTTTTTTTTCTTTTAATACTTTGGTGAGTTTTGTCATTTCATCAGTCCAAATGATTTCGGACTGATGATCAAGTTTAGTTATACTTAGTTTACCTTCACTTGAATGTAGTGCAGCCTTGCCTTCTTCATGTTTCGCTTATATTTCTACCTTTTATCTTTCTTTGTCTGTGAACCTTGCTAATGTATCAGTGAAATTTCAGCAAACATCAGTTACGTTTGGTTTTTTGCTATTTTATCAGAAAGTCCACTGGCTTAGGGACAGCATCCTTAATTTTATTTTATACATGAGGATAAAGTCGCCATTGCGTCACAATGAGTCTTAAATACGGGTTCTATCTAAATGGTTTCGTCATTGTAATAGTGCCTCAGTTTCTGTATCTTGTAACATTTTTAGGCATTTTCCCGTCTCTTGTACCTGGCACGGCATTCGAGGAGTTTACAAGTATTTACTATCCTTAGCTAGATATGATGGCCAGAGTTTGGCAATCATATTTCGTTGAAAATTGCAAAAACCTACATGTTACCACTTTAGCTTGCTTATTGGTAACTCGCTTTCTGAGATCAAATTTTCTTCATGTTGCAGTGGCCCACCAACCAAATGCTTTGTCTTCCATGCACGAGCCTCGCAAGTCAATTTAGCCTGTGATGAGGTTCTACAGATACCTACTATTGTTGTATCATTCTTGCCTGTCACAAGCATAGTTTTCCGTTACGTTAATTTTTACTAGATGTGTTTTAAGGGAGTCTTCGACACTGAAAATAACCAGATAATCTACGTCATTATTTTAAAATATGCAAGACTGTGGTTTATATGTCAAACATGAAATAATTTTTTCTCTGATACTATTTCAATCTTTTTGGGCTTAAGCATCTTGTACCAAATTTGTAGTTGATGCTATAGTGATAGGAGGATAAATTCATTAGTTCCAGTATCAGTAGCCTTAACCACCAAACTTATTTACGTTAGTGCCCAAAACTTATGAAAATAAAATATAGGTCTCTTTACTGTGAACTATATGCACCAATTAGGGTTGAATTCTTGCGTTCAGAGACATAGATCCTTACTACCGTGTCTATACATGATACTGAATTGAGTTTTTCAATTACATTGTGAGTCACGATTCCTTAATAATTCTTATTATTAAAGTTTGGAATTTGTTTGAACTGATTTAAATTAGCTGTTCTTGCATCTTAATCTTTCTACTGATCTCTTCTGATATCTTTCAATACCTGAAAGGATGGAACCATTAAGAAGGCTATGTGCGTTGAATTGGTCGCTAACCGATTCCTACGGAAGGTACGTAGTTACTCTTATTTGGTTTGCAAATAATATCTAAAATCATATGAGCTGATGAGCATTAGTTTGACTTGGACTGTGTGTAATTAAGCGTAAGATAGTTGGCTTAAAAAATCCAAGCTAGCTGGATTTGGAAGAATGATATATATTCAGTTGTTTTGGTTATGCACAGATGGTTCGAGTTCTTGTAGCCACTGCTGTCCGGGAAGCTGCTGCTGGTGCCGAAGATGATATCCTGCTAAAGCTTATGGACGCAACATGCAGACGTGCAACTGCGCCTCCAGCACCACCAGATGGGCTTTGCCTTCTCGCTGTGGGATATACAGATTTTGATAGAAATTGTTGCTTAATCCATTAATATTTAAGTCCTCTCGAAAACATTCGGTGCTCCACGAAGTCGATTCAGAGAGAAAAAAACTGTATGAATTTTCGGCACGAGTTATTTTCCTTCTTTTCCCCCTTTTCTTTGTGGATTATCATCTCCTATTTGACTATTACAAAGCGAAGGAATAATATTATATTTTGAGCGATGACATATTTCAAGTTTTTATATATATATATCCAATACCATCATAGATGCCTATTTCATAATTCTCCCCCTAGCGACGGGCTTTTTGGTACAAGTACAAACATGTTGTCCAGGTTCAAGTGGACATTCTTTATTCATATATACTTGATAATATTTATGTAGATAATGACCTAAAACTCAAAGGCATTACGCATATTTCTCATGCAAAAGGAAGTTTCCCCATTCCATGCGAAGAAAGAGCGGACATAGTCAACTTTATTTTACCCTCTTCACATTTGTCGAAAGAAATTCATTTGGACCTCATGATACCAAATCCCTATTATTGGTATCTTCTCTCCATCTCCATGCCCGCAACATTTCATTGCATTCTCTTCCATTTTCTCCCCTCGAAGAAGCCATTCTCATTTCTTGGAGCTTTCTGATAGGGGCGCGGCGCGCACCTAAGAGTGCGCGTGCATGCTATTTTCCATGATGATCAAGATGTCTGTGAAACACAATATCTTTCTCTCACGCGTGAACGTATTGGTTTTCGTCGTCTTCTTGAATTTTATCACGTCGTCAGCCGTGTCCGACGCCGAAATCTTGGTCAAATTCAGGCAATCCCTCAAGAATGCCGGTGCATTGTCTAGTTGGGAAGAGAACAAGTCTCCATGCAATGGCGATCACGAGATCTGGAACGGGGTTCTGTGCGAGCAGGGAACTGTATGGGGACTCAAACTCGAAAATATGGGATTAAAGGGTGTCATTGATGTGGAAGCCCTCGCACAAATGCCAAACCTGAGGACTATAAGCTTTATGAACAACAATTTTGATGGCCCTTTGCCGGACCTACATAAGATTACTGCTATTAAAACTATTTACCTGTCCAATAACAAGTTCTCCGGGGAGATTCCGCCAGCCGACTTCTCCGGGATGTCCTCGTTGAAGAAGATTTATCTGGCCAACAATAAATTGTCGGGCCCCATTCCAGAATCTCTGGCGGCGTTGCCTAGGCTCAAGGAGTTGACGCTGGAAAATAATGAATTTTCTGGGTTCATTCCTTCTTTTCCACAGGACAGGTTGAAGGTTTTCAATGTGTCCAACAATAAGTTGGAGGGAGAGATCCCTAATAGTCTTAGCGGTATCGATGCTTCGGCCTTCAGTGGTGAGTTTTCTTGACAATTACTTTATCATTGAACATGAAATGTAAACTTTTATTCTGTGTTTACTGGTTTGCTCTACTGATCATCTTGTTATTATTGTTACTTTGCTATTTACAGGCAACAAAGATCTCTGTGGAGCGCCTCTAAAAGCATGTTCTGCGCCGAGCAAAGTCTCCATCGGGGCGGTAGTCATAGTGGCCTTGCTGGTGGTGGTGGCCATAGCAGCCCTTGTCGTTGTATTCATCATACTCCGACGGTGCAAGAAATCACCGCAGCAACCAGACGAATCCACCGCCGCCAACTTAAAAAGAATGGAACAAGGCCAAGCTAATAATGCAAACGCATCTTCCCCGGATCACACCGGCCAAGGCAAGAAAGCCGAGCAAAGCACAAAACTGACTTTCTTGAAAGAAGACGGGGAGAAGTTCGACATGCCGGATCTGCTTAAAGCCTCGGCGGAGATTCTGGGAAGCGGCGTGTTCGGATCCACGTACAAGACGAGCCTGAATGAAGGGAAGATGATGGTTGTGAAGAGATTCAGACACATGAATAACGTGAGCAAAGAGGAGTTCAATGAGCATATGAGGAGATTGGGGAGATTGAATCATGAGAATTTGCTTCCCATTGTCGCTTTCTATTATAGGAAAGAGGAGAAGCTGCTGGTTTCAGATTATGCGGAGAATATCAGCCTTGCTGTTCACCTTCATGGTATGTACTACTACTAAAACAAATGAAATAAGTACATGTCTATATAAACTATATTGATGAATGAATAAACTAACTAAACCAAATGACATTTATATATTACAGGAAATCGATCTCGCGGGATTCCATGCCCCGACTGGCCAACTCGTCTGAAAATAGTGAAAGGAGTCGCCAAAGGGCTGGCATATCTGTACAACGAACTCCCATGCTTAACAGCACCACACGGCCATCTCAAGTCCTCCAACGTACTCCTGGACGCCACCTTCAATCCCCTCCTCAGCGACTACGGATTCATCCCCATAGTCAACCAAGAACACGCCCAAGAACACATGGTCGCCTACAAATCCCCCGAGTACAAGCACACGGGCCGGATCACGAAGAAAACCGACGTCTGGAGCTTCGGAATCCTCGTCCTGGAGGTCCTCACCGGCCGGTTCCCTTCGAACTTCCTGCAGCAGGGAAATGGCACCGATACGGACCTGGCGACGTGGGTGGACTCCGTCGTGAGGGACGAGAGCAATCTTGAGCTGGTTCTCGATAGAGACATGGCGGGGACTGGTAGCTCTGAGGGGGAAATCATGAAGCTTCTCAGGGTAGCGCTGCGTTGCTGCGAGGTCGACGTGGAGAGCCGGCCGGAGTTTAAGGAAGTCACCGCCATGGTCGACGAGGTTAAGGACAAGGACGACGAGTTCTACTCGTCGTACGCCAGCGAAGGTGATACCAGGAGTTCCAGGGGGTTGTCCGATGATTTCCACCATGTTACGTTTAAATGATCCTGCTTCTTGTGTTGTATCAAAAATGTGGGAGAAATAAAGAATTTCTAGGTGTCGCTGTTTCCATTTTTTGGAGTTCGATAATGATAAGAAGATATACATACATATATATCAATGTGTGTGTGTTTGTTTTTAGTGTATTTGATTTGGAAGGTAGGAATTGCTAGTGATTTTGCAGTACTTAATTTGGGGTCTGTTTTTTAATTGTTGATATTCTTTGGGTTTAAATTTTAAATAAGACATGGAAAAGTTGTCCTCATTTCTCAATATATAGAAGATGAAGATGATAAGCAGATAAAAAGTAATGATACTTCGATCAAAATATTTTACTACTTGTGTTTATCCCAATTTCTTTTCTTTAATCCTCATATAATATATATCTATTATTATATGCCTTATAGCCATTTTTTTTTGTTTTCTTGAACCATAGTTTGTAGTTGATAATTTTTTTGCTAGCTTGTTCAATTGTAAATTAAAATAGCTACTAATCATCAATAGATTGTTATTTTGTTATAATTGATGATCTTGGTGAGTTTATAACTTATCTTGACCAAAATACCCCGCGTCTTACACCTATAATTAAAATTTCTACAGCCCTTTATCTTGTTTCAACATTCACAATTGGCTCACGATGTCAATCAACTCAAGTACCATTAAATTCAATATTTATATTCCATAGAGAATTGAATTAAATTATTTTATTTTATAACCTGCAAACTAGCTAGGGACTGTTTTCACATATTTATTTAGTTAACAACAAGATTATCCCCGCAACCTAAAAAATTATCCAAATCTAAAATTAAGAAAAGATAGGAAGCTCAAGTTATCAGGTAATGTACCACATTCTTGACGAATGAATCCAGTAACTATGCAAAAATTCAAATGAATTGAATCAATTTGAACCCAAAACTTAAATGAACATTCATTATTCCATCCAGCTTGTGGGAAATTGTGGCCCAAGATTTTTTGCTGGCCCGATCCCTTATTAACCAGCCCAAGTCCAGCAACAACTTACCATTTTGCAGCAGCTGGATTCCTGGCAGAAATCCTGGCCCCTTTATTCTATACACTTCTCTGTGTGTATGCATCCAGCTAAGAATCTTACCTTTTTCGACCGTAGGATTTGTAGCACAAATTCTGGCCCCACATTACTATATACACTCCTTCCCATGTGTATCATGGTGACAGATTTACAGCCCATTTCTCCGGTGTGTAACCCTATCCCTCTTTGCTTATGTCGCCTCCTTTTCGTAAGCTTCGCCGTCGAACTCTGTGAGGTGTGTTCCAGTAGGCTTGGGGGCTGTCTCAGTGCATAGTCGTGGCCTCGGGTGGTTGCTAGGCTGGGTTGGTTAGGGTTGCTGGTTGTGACCAGTGTATTGTTGTGGTCTCTGTGACTAGTGCGGTACTTTGGGTTGTTGGTAGCCTCTGTGATTAGCAGCCGTCTTGTGTAGTGGCTGGTCTGTATTCTTGAGAGTGTTACCCCCTACTGTCCTTGTGTTCTGTTCTGAGCTAGGTGTGAAGCTTGTGTCATTGTGTTGGGTTTGTCAAGTGGTGACTGAGCCGGGACTCGATCTTGTTAGATCCCTTATTTCCTCTGTGGAACATTTTATGCATTAACCCGTATACTGGTTTGTTTGCTGGCTTTGTTTTGCCTTTGTGCAGGTTCTGGTGTTGACGGTGGATTCCTAACACACCTTCATATCAAAGTTCAAGCCGAAACAAGATTATGCTAGCATCCTATGATCACAAATTTTGCAATGTAAAAAAATCAGCTGGAATCCCCTTTAGTACCATGTGAATATTTAGTCACGTTACCAAAGAAGAATACAAAATATTATTAGTGAGTGCATAGATTCGGAATATATAGGCCCTTCATTTTCTTGGGATATAAAAACAAAAACGATAAAGAAATTTCTAAAAAGTCAACCTTCCGTCAATTTGAATCGTTGACCATCACCAATATGGAAATGCTTTCAAATGCCAGCCTCTCTTACACTGCGGGTCAATAGAGAAAACCAGAGGCAGATCTCAGAATTAATGGTCACCGTGGCATCGTAAAACCCCATTTATTCGGAACAGAATTAAAGAAAACCCGATGAATTATTTATCTACCAAAAACCCACCACAAATATATAAGATAAAAAGGGTTTCCATTAATTTGAGGACTCCAAACTCCAACGCAGAGAATTTTTCCAAATTCTCAGCAAATGATTAGCAATTAGCCAACATAGAGAAAATAGAGAGAGCTTCCAATCCGAATCCAATTCCTTCCAGGAATCCAATATAGTTAACCCAAAGGTAGACTTGTGAGATCAGAGAAGTTAAACTAAATCAAGAAATCATGGTGGTAGTTGCTATAGACAAGGACAAAGGAAGCCAAGGTGCATTGAAATGGGCAGTTGATCACCTCTTGTCCAAAGGGAAAACTGTCACCCTCCTCCATGTCAAGATCAAGCAGCCAGCTTCACGTAATATTTCTCCAGTAACAGAATTTTAATAAAGAAAAGCTTAATCTTTTTATTCTGTACACCTAATAAGAATTTTAAAAATGTCATGCTAGTCCATGTGGTGGGCGTAGGGGCCTAGGGGCCATGCCTGGGGCGACCCGAAAATGGGATGTTGCCCTCTCAGAGTTTTAAATTTTTAGTTTTACTCGTTATGAATCATCGTCTGTTCCGCTAAGAAAGTATGAGATAGGATATTATACAGTAGTTTAGTGATGATGTTAATGTTATAATTGTTCTTATCATAAGTTCATTGTGGACACAGTGGGAAGTTTCGACGATATCTCAAGGGTATCAAAGACTACCATGCTGAATGAAGGACAAACAAAGGAGCTATTCTATCCGTTTCGTTGCTTCTGCACCCGCAAGGATGTAAGATCAAACTCTGTCTTGATCGCTATCGTAAACAAACAATAAATAATTAGCCTAGTTTGAAAAATAGCTGCGAATCTGTCACCCAACACACAGATATTTACTAAAACGATTCTATTGCCGAAATTTCGGTACAACGGGATGATCCTATCAAAGTTTTTTGTATATAAAAAATTTTGGTTGGTACGGTATAATATTGATACCAAAATTTTCGGTACAGCAACAGTACGGTTTTGAAAATTTTTGATATATCAAAATGTCGAAACAATGTAACTAAATGTAAAATATATGATATTTTAAAATATACAGATATAAAATTGAAAAAAAACAGGTTTTTTAAGTATGATATATACCACATCTCGCCGAAATATAATTATATCATAACTTTTCGATACAAATGATATGTTAGTTACACGAGTTTCCGTATATAGAAATTTTTAGTATGGATATTGGTATGGGGGGATATTGATATCTGGTATAGTAAGAACGGGAAAATCTAAGACAAGAAAAGGGTGTAAGACCATTCACAAGTCAGACTCATGTCCTGAGCTCGCGAAAGTATTAAAAAAAAAAATTGTATATCTATGTATGAAGGCAAGTCAAGCTCATGAGATCAAATAGGACTAGTTTACGACCAAGACTATACGGATGGAAAGAAATTCAACTGGTGTATCAAAAATTTAAGTTTGTTTTGAATGTAATTCCAAACACAATGTTTGTGTGTGGACAGATACGAGTTAATGAAGTTGTAGTGGACGACACCGACGTATCCAGAGGCCTCATCGAGTATGTAAAGAACAACTTGATAGAGGAGTTGGTTGTGGGTTCCACGGTTAAGAATGGTTTCATGAGGTGATAAATCTAGCTAATCTATCATCAATACCAAAACTAAAGCCAGAATTTACAGTCATAACAGAAGAAAACTGATGAATTTCTTTATGCAGAAGATTCAAGATTGTTGATATCCCTGGCAACGTTTCCAAGGGGGCACCGGAATTTTGCAATGTTTATGTCATTTCCAAGGGGAAGATTTCATCGGTCAGGTCTGCCTCCCTTTCTGTCCCAAAAGAATCTCCACCTCAACTGCAGAATCAAGTTAATCCACAATCTGGTTCAACAGACGCAAATTTCATGCAAAGCAACAAAACACGAGGTATTGTTCAGACATTTGGTAACTTAATTTCATGTGCCGCTGTCGTTTTATCCTGGAAAATGAAACCAAACTCTATCATGGCTATAGGAAATACCATCGAACGATCGCTGCTGTCATCTAAGACATCAATGGATGAGATGGACTCGATCAGGTAAGATACTTATTTATTGACCAGTCAGGCTGAAGTCATTCGTTCACAAAGGGAAAACCCAGCAAATATAGTAAAATTATTGGGCTTTATGAATCGACGAAGGACAACTCCTATAACAAGAAAAAATTCTCATGAATCTGAAAACTTTTATGGTCTCAGTCCTCGGATAAGAATACAATGAAATGCATGTTTCTAGGAACTGGATGAGAAGTAAGAATATCTTGAGGAACTAACATGCACTGCTATAAACACAGGTCACCATTTACCAGAGGAAATGCTTCAAACAGATCATATGGAGACTTTGCAGCGCTTGATACAGACCTATCATTTGGGAGCTCTGGCAGGCCAAGCACCGAGCGCATGAATCACACACAAGATCAGGATATGTCCATGGCCTCTCGTCTGTCAAACAGTTCAGATACAGAAAACAGATCGAGTATTGGATCTCCATTCTCTCATGCCATGTCATCGGATGCAAACTACAGCTTTGGAATCTTGTCATCAAGCTCACTCGAAAGTGGAAACTATTCATGGTCAGGATCCCAAACCCTGGTATGTATACAAGCAAAATAAACAGGTGTTGAATTGATTATTTTCAAGAAAACTAAGAATCTCAAAGATTATATTTATATCTTCAAAAAAAGGATAAAATTGATTTGCTATCCCATTCCCAACATATTTCATTGAAGCATATCCCATACCAAACGCAAAGTTTCTTTCCACATATGATGATACTTTGTGCGCTCTTTCAAAATCATGTTCTATTACCATGTCTTTATCTCTTACAGTGTCCCAAAAATTTTGTCTAATGTCAAAGGAAGTTCCCTAGAAAATTACAAGTTCTTACAAATTTTTGAGATAAATCTCAGACTATTAATAATAGAAAATTCAATTGATAGCTACCTTACATGTTGTATACTGTTGATTGAGAATATTCGAGTTGATTGAGAATATTCGATCTACAACATGCATAAAATTTAGCATCAAATATTCCCGAAAAATGCAGGATGATGTAGAAGCCGAGATGAACAGGCTCAAGATGGAACTCAAACAGACAATGGATATGTACAGCACAGCCTGCAAGGAAGCTCTTTGTGCAAAACAAAAGGTATGGTTCACCATCCAAAATATTTAAGCTCTTTACGAAGTCATATAAAGATGCAAAAATGGAACTTAGCAGCAAATGGAATATTCAAAATCAAAGTATATTCCGCTAATGTATCTGATGTTCATATTGTGTAGGCACTGGAGCTTAGCCGCTGGAAAATGGACGAACATCAAAGACTTGAAGAGGCCCGACTAGCTGAGGAAGCAGCATTAGCAATGGCAGAGAAGGAAAAAGAAAAGTGCAGGGCAGCTATTGAGAAAGCAGAAACTGCTCAAAGAATAGCTGAACTTGAGGCACGCAAAAGAATGAATGCTGAAATGAAAGCAAACAAAGAAGCAGAGGAGAAGAAGAAAGTGCTGCAAAAGTTAGGACATGGTGATGCTCGATATAGGAAATACACAATAGAGGAGATTGAAGCAGCCACTGATTACTTCTCACAAACTCGTAAAATAGGGGAAGGTGGGTATGGTCCAGTGTACAAGTGTTACCTTGATCATACGCCCGTGGCCGTAAAAGTTCTTCGTCCAGATGCAGCACAAGGGAGATCGCAGTTTCAACAAGAGGTATGAGACTATATGAAAAAATATCCCATTACAACTGTCATCTCTTAATAATAATTTTGACTTTTTAATACATAATCCAATTAGATTAATGGGATAATAGGCATTACCTTCTGTATGGAAAAAGATGATTGTATTCTTACTTTCCCACAAGTCGTAACGAGACTAATGTTGCCGCAAGATGCAAAAAATGCAAACTTCACTGGAATAAAGGGGGCCATTGTTCTTATATGTAGAATTCTTCAAACCCTCAATGCAGGTTGAAGTTCTGAGTTGCATCCGACATCCCAACATGGTTCTCCTCCTTGGAGCGTGTCCCGAGTATGGCTGCTTAGTCTATGAATACATGGCTAACGGCAGCTTGGACGATTGCCTCTTCAAGCGAGAAAGCACCCGAGTGCTCTCATGGCAAGTGAGATTCCGAATAGCTGCAGAAATTGGCACTGGCCTCCTTTTCCTCCACCAGACCAAGCCAGAACCACTAGTACATAGAGACCTGAAACCAGGAAACATTTTGCTGGACAGTAACTTCGTGAGCAAGATCAGTGATGTTGGCTTGGCAAGGCTTGTTCCTCCTTCAGTAGCTGACAATGCCACACAATATCTCATGACTTCAACGGCTGGAACTTTTTGCTACATAGATCCTGAATATCAGCAAACTGGCATGCTCGGAATAAAGTCTGACATCTACTCGTTTGGAGTAATGCTTCTTCAAATAATAACAGCAAAATCCCCAATGGGTTTGACTCATCATATTGAGAGGGCTATCGAAAGGGGAAATTTTGCTGACATGCTTGACCCAGCAGTTACTGATTGGCCAGTAGAAGAGGCCATGAATTTCGCAAAACTGGCACTTAAGTGCACAGAATTGAGGCGCAAAGATAGACCAGACCTTGGAACTGTGATTTTGCCCGAGCTTAAGAGGTTAAGAGCTTTTGCTGAAGAAAGTATGCCTAACATTGCACAAATTACTAGTCCAAAGAACTCACAGATCACAGCCAGTCTCAATCTCAGGTGAGTTTCCAGTTTAATACAACATATTCTCACCCATGAACTCCCACTAGAATAAAGTAGAGTGTGAAACTGTGACCTGTGCAAACACATAAAGAGGTGTTGTCAACTTTTTGCAGGTCGGTGAATATCGACTCCAGTTTCCAATAATCAAAAGAGATTTGAGTCCCAGGAAAGCAATGCACGAAGAGTAGTTAATTCAAAGGATCCATTCCAGACAAATCAATTGCCAAGAAATTACTCACAATTTAATTTGGGAGGAAAAAACCAAACTATTGTACATCGAAGCTGAACATGAAGGTTACCAACTCAACTTCATCTCATTCTTCATGGCACCATCCTGAAATTCATAAAATCCTTTTTGTCATTTGTTTAAGAAGTCTAGAAACTAAATTTCTCAACAGCATATGGGCATATATATACCTAAACCGTAATACGTTGTAAAAGAACAATATGCTTGTAATACCCTAAGGTTTCCAATTTTACTTTTCATCACCAGTGGCCCTTAGATTCTAGCTCCAAGATAAAATTTAAAATGTTTAATGATATTTTGAAGGTAGGTCAAAATTATGATGTGTATGAGGCCCTATTTCACAATTTAGTAGGACAGCAAAAGTTGTGGTGGCAGGGTGTTCACATGAGGAAGATTCTGTAGACTCTGATACAGTTAATAAACTGACAGCAGCTACATAATTTAGTCCACTTGCTACAAGAAGTATAGAAACATTTTTAGCTGATGATGGAAGAGTTATTTGAAAAATGACCCAAGTCAAACTTTTTTTTATGATACCCATCGACCATCGACTAAAAACACATAACCAGTTGGACAGTGTTATATTTGCTATTATTCCCATAACTGAATGACCTATATAGAACAAAGAAGAAGAAAAAGAAATAACAGTAAAAAATAATGGAGACATTTTTATGTTTTAAGTCTTAAAATTACAGATACATTTATGCAGAGAGCAAAGCACGTGCATGGTGACTAACATGTATTACCCAATAAGCCCGCCCAACAAGCATGCCTCAAAAGTCAAAATATATGGCAAAAAGAAAATCATGGTTTCATTAGCGACAGAGAGAAATACAAATTAAAGGAGTCAAGTAAACTTACAGGTCAATCATACCAACCAAGATGATCATCCCATTTTCCTGGCTGAAACTGTACAACTATCTCTTTACATGGTGATTATAGGTATACAAGAACATAAAGACTTCTGAAGTACCGCATTTTAATGGCACGCATAATAAATTACTCTCGTCAAGAAATTAAGAAACCAAAAATTTACTGTCAGTAGCTCTTTCTGAAATCCTGATTTCTTTCCCTCCACTTAAATATTTAACCACCATTCACTTCCTAAGAAAATACACACAACTGATATGCTCCATTTCTGAAGTGTCTATCCAGCTAAAGATTTTTCACACATCCTCAAATGCAGGTAAATTCAGGAAGTTTAATCATAGAAACAATATAAAACCACTGGAACTTATCTTGTAAAGGAAGTGCAAGCTTACGATCTATTAGGTCTGATTTATCCAGCATGACTATCAACTTCCAACACACTCTAAACTTTCACTCTAGCAATAACTCCACTCAACAGTAAAACACAGCATGGTTGCTTGGATCGATCCCGTCTGATTAATTTTCTACACAGAACATTGCTAACAGAGAAAAATACATGGTTCAAAAAGCTCTGATGTCATTATCCACGATGTGGCAATATTATCAACTATTTGTTCACCAATATTATATAACTAAAGAAGTGCCAGTTCTCCTAGAAGGTTATTTATCAAATTTGCCTAAAGATATAGGTCAATCATCAAGTCATCAGTAATTCCAAAAGATTTGATTACTTCGGAACCTTTTCTTAAGATAGATATCAATTAGCCTTTTGTAAGTCCAATCCTCATTTGTTGAATTCCCCAAAACTACCTCAGAACTGGAATGAAAGTCGCCTTTCCCCATGGCCTCAAAAATAAGTGGATCAGTCAATACCGAAACAGCACTATTCCAATTCAATTTACTAAATGCAAACTTCAAATTTCTAGCTAGTCTTCTGTCCATGTATGCATCCACTACACAACCGTAAGTCACCAAATCTGGAGCTACTGATTCATGCGTCATATGCTCAAGGCTCAGATGCAGGTCCCAAAGTAAAGACATTTTTGAGAAAGCCAGAGCTCTAACATTAAAAGTATTGAGATCAGGTCTAAATCCTGCCTCCACCATCCTCACAAACTCCCGTTGAAGGCTTTTCATTTTAAAATCTGCAGCATAGGATAATAATAGCAGGTTCCAAATAAGATTACCGACATCTCTCCTACAAAGACCTACGTTACGCAGAAATTTGCCTAAAGCATAGAACTTATTTTCCTTGATATAAGCAAATGAAATGGCCCTGATCCCTTCTCCCTCTAAAAGAATGCGTGACCTCTTGAGACGACCATAAGCAACTTCCACCTCAGCCAGAGTACCAAAAGAGCTGTAATACAATACATAAGCATTTCCAGTGGCGGAATCAACAGAATATCCTAGGGAAACCATCTCTTTAATGATACAATCCATGCACTCAAGCTGTCCCCTCTTCCCAAAACAAGATATAGTCAGTCTAAAGATATCATGCAAAATTTCAGCATCTTTCAGCTGAATAAGACGCAGAATTTTGGAAATCATGTCAAAATCTCCTATGCTACCATAACTATTGATTATTCTTGAAACTGATTCCGCATCAGGCACAACCTCACTCTTCAACATTTCACTCCAAACCACCTGTGTGTAGTAAGCGAACCATTATGGTCAAAACACATAAGTAAAGATGTAGGATAGATAAGCAGACGATGCCACCTTTAGTTTCTCAGCAGAAACAAGTTTTCCTGAATCCTTGGCCAATCCTTCCACCCTTGACTTTTGTTTTGGTGATTCACGTTTCCATGCATCACAGACATCCATAGATCTCTCGTCTTTTCTATGCACATTCTGTCAAACGCATACAGACAATCTCATTCAACATGTCAACATAAAAAACATGGCAGTAAAAGTTAAGAGGCGCGTGAGATCGCAGCAATTCAGCAGCCATGATGGTTGTGCTTCTGGTTAAAACCCTTTTAAAATTTGTTGACTAACTTATGCTTATCACCCTGTTAATCACATCATAATGCGAAGATCGAAAGAATTTAATACACACGCGCACGGCTCAAAATATTTTCCAAATTCATCCCTTCAATTCAAAAAAAGTGAGCTGGATCCTTGATTTCACGTCACCACCAGATTAACTTTCAGTACAATTACAGTCAATTTGATCCAAACTATTAACCAAAACAGCTCACTTGCACCAGAAAACAGAAACAGAAGAGACGAATTCTCCAAATCAAAACAGAGAAAGCAAAAACGCGTTAAGCTCTCTCAGAGTAAAGCAAGAATAAACAAAAAACAAAACAACAATGAATTTCCATACAGAAACGTATATCAACAAACGTGCAGGAATGTGGAGAATGCTAGTTTTCATGAAATAATTCGTCAACTAACGAAATAAATCACACCAAACTAAACAGAGAATGGTCTCTGACTCCATTTTTCATGGGAAGTCGCTGAAAGTGCTTCGCTTCGAGTATCTTCATGGGAGGATGTAATAGCAAAAATTCCATATTCATGCGATTCTGCGAAGATAGAATGCTCCCCGAGCCTTATTAAAATCGATTTGCTTGGGTCTCGTGTGCAACTTAGGCCCAATAATGCCGCCAATTGATTATAAACCACCCCCACCCCAACCACAACCACATCCACCCCCAAAACACCACACCTCCCCAAACCCCCCCCCCCCCCCAACCCCCACCATAAAAACAACCTAAAATGTTAAGTTAAAAATTTATCTCAATAATATTGTATTGGGTTTTCGAAAGTTTTTTTCCAATACGTAGTCACTTATATTAGTTATATAACTACCAAAATTTTACATAATTCGATATCGTGAAAGTAGATATTATTATTTGACATAGGTAACTTGTAACTTTTTCAACCTGAATCCTCCATAATTCTTTATGAATTTTTTAAATAGTGGAATACTTCTTTTAGACGATTACAAAGTAGCTGAGCTTTTAATTCATATTTCTATAGTAATATCTATTAGGAGAATTTACTTAAGCTATTGCTACATATCGATTGTTCTTAAATTATTAGCAGTGGATTTTATAAAACCAAGCATTTCTTGTGTTCATTAATTATATACAAAATTTATTGTATTTTCCAATGTCATATTTATATTCACCACTTTTAAAGTTTAGAACCACAAGTTATTGAGGGACTAAAATTAAATGTAATCGTTATTACATGTAATAATGATTACTTGGGGAGGGCCCATATCATGGCCCAAGAGCACGAATCTGCTCCATCAGTGAAGCCCTTGCCCAACTTTATCCCTTTCCTTTTTATATATTATAATATACACACGTATCATTACGCAAATTAAAGAGTGAACTGCAATAAGTAGTGATAACTTTTTAGATGTATTATTATTTATTTACTTTTCTCAAAGTTAATTCAATAACGAGTTAATTCTTATATAGGTCAGAGGCCCCTTGGTCCATACAGGTTGGTTATCGAGGGATATGTACGAGTAGACAGGGGTCCGAGAGAGATGATCCATATAACGGACTAATTCTCAGAGCATAGCCCCACAATATTTCATTGGGGAATATGCTTCACACGAAAATCGAACTTGTTAAGTCGCAAAATTTATTCTCACATCACCACATGTTACCAACTCGCATGTACCTCTGGGACATTATTTACTTATTTTTGATAAACTTTATAGATGTATTATTTTTGCCTTGACCTTGTGTATATGCATGATTCGAGTATTTTCCACTTTACAAAAAATTATAATTGATAATAATTATGCTGCTTGTAATTCTTTAATAATTTAAAAACTAGATTTTTGATCATTATATCAAAGGATATGATTATTTCTTGTCAAGCATCCATTTATTAATAATTACAAAAACTTATAATTTCTAGGAATCTATCCGATACTTGATGTCAAGTATGGTACAGATTGTGAGGGCAAGCGGTTATCTTCTTCACATCAAGAATTGTAGGCAAGACATATGGTTTTAGCAATATCAAATGCGAAACAAGAAAAGATAATTGGCTTCTCTTTACGCTTATTACTATAAGCTAATGATAAAAAGCTATAAGTGTTCTACCTAAATACACAAAATATCGCCTAAATTCAACGTCACTACTTTTGTAATGTAATTCAAATAGATATATAACTTTGTAAACCTTTAATTAAAAATATAAACTCATCATGCACGGTCCGTATAAATATACATATTATTAAATAAGCATGGTTGTTAGGATTAAGCGCTTACCATTAAATCAAAAGTTATAACGTTAATCAAGATAAAACTTTATTTCCTTATATATGTGGTAACGCTTAGACCATGAGTTTGAGGAGATGTGTGTTTAACCGCTGGTGTTCTCTCATATTCTTTAAAGATCAGTCTTACCCTTATCCCACCGTCGATCTTGTCCCAACAGAGATAGTATTATCCGTTAAAAACTGGTATCACACTTTTATGACCCATATAACCAATCAAACCAAGCGACATAACCTAACAGCTTGAATTATGAGAAATTCCCAATAGGTCACCCATTTCAGTACTAATATAACTCATGTCCAATTAACCCAACATAACTCATATACTTGTAAATGCATAATTTTATTCTTTACCATGCAACAAATGAAATTAAAATCCGGTTGATCTTGATCTCATGTGGTAGTCCATCTCACGTATACATAGCCCTTAATTATACACGTCATAATAAGTCTACATATATAATAAGTCTATGTATACCTATATACGGTCAATTCAATATCAGTATGTCATTTAACATAAAAAAATCTTTTTTAAACACAATATTCTAATTTGAGTTTTGAATTACAAAACCAAAAGAGACGCCTAAAGTCAATTAATGGGCATTTGATGTTGAATGTTTGCCACTCTAGTGACAAAGGACATGAGCATGGGGGACCTCTTCCTTTGGCATAATTCACTGATTTTAGAGAGGCAAGAGGGAGAGGACTGATGCTTATGATGATTCAGTTTGGACCACCAACTTTCGTGGCTCAATAAAATACCCAACACCTCATAAAAGCCATACTCATGTCATCGTTCCTAATCATGATTTTCAATTTCTTCCTATACTCATATTAGAAGATTAGAGTTCTCGAATTCGGGACCTCGAATGGGATACGAGTACCACATTTTGCAAATATATATTTATTATAAAACAAATTAATAAATATATATTGACGGTTGTTTTTTTTTACAAAATAACGTTAACAAGCGCCACAAAAATATAAGTCTTCTCCACCAGGTCCCTGTCCATCCGCGCATATCCCTCGATTTAAAATATGTATGGACCATGAGACTCTGACCTGTACAGAAGTTAGCTCTCTTATAGGCTAACCTTAAAAAAAAAAAGTTCATCAATATACAAATTAGTTTCCTTAATTTAAGTTTAATGACAAATTAATGCGCATCAACATCATTGGTTTTTTTTTTTATCAGAAACATTATTGCTTAATATATATGATGCAAATATTCAATCTAGGTGTCACTATTTCCCCTATGAAAAATGATTCTCGTGTGGAATGGTAGGTTTCTTGTTTTGTAAGTCTCTAGCTTTCTGTATATAGCTTTATGACATGGCACAAGGAAAATGCCCATATTCTCTTTTATGATAGCAACCATAGTTTTTTTAGGCTGGTATACGAGATTATAAATATAAATGATAATATTGGAATTTTTAAATTATTTGAATCGAATATATGTTTCTTCGAATAATTAAATTTGGAATAATATCATCAATTATTTTTTTTCAGAAACTAATTTACATGTAGAGACATATTTTGACAACTGCCAGTAATTAAATATAATGAGTTGATTTTGGAGATGCTAAGTTTTTCATATCCCCGAATTTTGCTTCAGAAATAAGTCTTGGAAACAAAAGGTTGTGTTTATTCTTTCTAATTTCCAATCCGAAACATGTTAAAAATAATAAATAAATGGAAATAAGATCACAATCACGAGATAAATTCGTACTAGAAGTGACTTACACCATACCTCAAAGTCATTGAGGCTGCCTGTATTCTCACCACTCATCCTTAAATTTTGCAAGTTTTCGGAGAGAGGGGCAGGCTAGTGTAGGATGGTGGTCTTCTTCTTTCCCTCTCTCCCTCTCCCCACGTAGTAACAGCTCGAAAGTGGGCAGAATCCTGTGTTTTTTCACCTTAATATTTTCCAAGAAAATATCTTTAATTCAAGTTCTGTCGTTACTGTCGCAGGGGGTGTGTGTACTAGAAATACATGAGAGTACAGACAAAAGACCACAGGAAAGATCACAAAATTTCTCCCACTTTCGAGCTTGTGGTTCAGTGCGGAAGAATGGTTGAAATAGAATGGAAAAACAAGAAGAGGCTATCTGTAAATTTCTCCTTTCTGAGCCTCACTCAACACTACAGCTCAACGAAACAGAACAATGCCTGTAGATCTTCCCCCAGGAACTTTAAGGAGCCAAACGGGGCCGTGGGACTTGGTATTCTCGCAGCCCTCGAACAGAAAGATAATGAAGATCCGATCTTTAGGACCGTGGTTCTTGCAATCTCCCCAAAATCATTAAAATACCCAATCCCGGTACATGGAAGTGAACATTTCTTGAAAAAGAATGAGGTTAATAGAGTGGACGAAATGGAGTTGTGTGAGGAGTACACTTGTGTCATATCTCATGAGGGTGATAATCTGATAAGGAAAAGGGAATATTTCTATGCTGACTCTGTGGGAAATAATGATGGGTTTCACAGGGTTTCTGCTGTTGACGGAAATGGTGATGGTTTTGGGGTGGTCTCCGATTCTTCAGTCGGTTTTGGAAGTGCAATGACAACCTTTTGGAATTCAGATTTTCTAACTTCTTGCTTTCTCTGCAAGAAGTTGCTCCAAGGCTTGGATATTTTTATGTACAGGTAATATCTTGATTCATAATTTATAGATGCCTGGATTTGAGTAATTTTTTATAGAGTGAGTCGAATGTTGATTATATGTTATTGGATTTTGTATGTTCTCTTGATTGTACTGTTATTGATGATCTTGAACTTATGAAACTTCTAATCTGATATTTTAATGATTGCCACTTTTGAATGTTCATGGAGTCTTATAAAAATTTTAATGTAACCAATTAGTTTGCATGTTGTTATGTGTCTAGCCGTTGAACGTCCTATTGCATTACAACAAGAAATATTAAGAGAAAGTTGTTAAAGAAGTGATGAAGCAGAAAGGTGATCGTTGGTAGATGCAATTCTTTATCATTTGAATCTTTGTCAGGTTGTTATTCTTTGGTTTTCAATAAAAGTGTTTACTGGGTTAAGTAGTACCTCTACTGCACTGGGTGCAACACTGGTGGGTCATGATCCGGAGATCTCTATTAATTGGGTTCTTGGAATTAAGTTTTGCAAGGATTTGCTAAAGATCAATTGTGGAAGGTGGTTGTGTTATGTCATTTACTAGTATTACCAATATAATAATACTTGTTCTAACCTGCTACTTTTCAGTACTGATAATTGGATTTCTTCTGTCGTAAACTGAGGTTGCTAGTCAGAGCTGATTTCAGATTCTTTACTTTATAACTTTCTCAATGGCTTGAATCCATGGTACAGAGTAAGTTAACCGATCACTTGTTATCCCATTCACAGACATATGGTCCGATGATTGCTAGAATTTGGCAAATATCTGACCTTCTTGATCTTAATGCTTGGGATATTATCTTCTAGGTGACAAATTTCGCCAACTCAAATATCTGAATAAACAATAATCAAACCCTCCATATCAATCACTTGTTAGTTTTCTTTACAAGGGAAACAACTGGTCATTCTTGGCATGTCATCGCATGTGACTTGTGCATTTGGACCAGAAGCGAGCCTTTGTGCCACCCATTGTTTTATTTTTTTAATACCTAATCATTATCAAAATAGTATCTTGCCTGATAGCCTTATTGGTTTGGTAGGTTTCTTAGTTTAGACATCTTTGTTCTAATCTAGTAATTGGCCGTTTCCTATTTTGCTTGTTATTGATGAATACCCTTATTTGTTGCTGAAGGGAATGCATTGATGATATGCTTTTGAGTGCTTTCTAAGATGATGAATTTCTTCACAAACACACTGAAGTTATTTCATTCGGTTGCCCAAATGATTGTCTTCCTTCAACACATAAATGGCTTCTTAAGTTACTCTTGCTCGAGAAGTATTGATCTTGTAAAGTATCGCTAATTTACCACGGAAGCTACCTCATTTCTTGGACTCACCGTTTTTTCTACCCGCATCAGTATTATGTCATGTTCCTCGTTCGATATTACTCTCAAGCGATATTATTTTGACTACGTGTGAAAATATCACCATCCCATTACATAACTGAAATTTCTCTACTTGACATGGTTTGCTTGGCACGATTGTCGCAGAGGGGAGAAGGCATTCTGTAGCGCAGAGTGTCGTTGCCAGCATATCACGGTTGATGAACAGAAAGAGAAGTGTCACACCGAGGCGAGGAATCCCGTAGATTGCTCCGCTTCGGCTTGCTCGGATGCGATGCAGTTCATTGCTGGTGTTGCTGCAGCTTGAGTAGACAGTAGTAGCCATGTTCATGTATATGTAATGTGGCACTGAATAAGAGCAATGAAGGCTAAATTTTCAGTAAGAATGTACTTGGGAGAACATACAACTTTTCTGGCTTAACGAAATAGACTCCGTCAGATTTTGACGAAACTTACGCCGGTTTACATTTTGTTTAAAAATAACATTATTTTAGTACTATTTCTTAAACAATCGATTAATTGCGGTAAGGCCTATATATTTTAGTACTATTTCATACCAAGAGTTAAATATATATAATAATTTTTGAAAAAATTATTTAATTACTTTTCGAAAAAATTAAATTTTAGTCAAGCTAATAATTCAATTATTCTATTGGAATTGGTTTAATAATTACTTCGTTATTATTTAGAAATGTTTTAATACTACGTTTTGCAATTGATTGTTTAAAATAATATATATAAAGTATTATTTTTATCGGCCTGAGCTTAATTGATTGGAAGCCGAAATTTGTGCTGCAATCTCGTCAGTCGATTATGATGAAACATCAAAAGAAGGGAAAATTGAAAAAAAAAGAAAACAGGGAAAAAGGAGGAAGACGGTATCGTTTTACACACAGCACTGTGTGCTACATCCTGTGCACCGGAGAGGATCTGTTTCCAATAATAAATCTTGATTCTACTATTTTCGGTGTGTGTTTGTGTTCGAGCCGCTACTGCAAGTACTTCGGGAGACAAAATTGGATATGATTTTGTGAAATTCGAACCTCGTCTGGACATTCACGGTGGCTGGTTTTCTTCAAAGTTCCAGTGAGCTACCTTTCACTTATTTATGGACTCCTGTCTTCATAAATCTTCAGTTTCGGTAAATTTCATTCGGACATGGTTTGAGGAAATTTTTTCGGCTTTTTTGTATTTGCCTTTAGCAGCTTTAGATTTGTCTTAAACTTGGTCCCGAGTCGGATTTTTTCATATACTTATCGTAATTTATGGTATTGCTGATTGTTTGTTATTTTTATCGCTAATGGATACAATTTGTTGATATCCAATATCTAGTTTCAGAGCTGAAGTGTTAATCGAGTGCCAATAGAAGATGTAATTTTACAGCAATTCAATTGAGTTTATTGATGGCGGTTTTCTATTAGTCCAAACCAATGTTTTTTAAACGTTTTAATCACGTGAATTCTTTATTAGTTGCAGGTGCTTCAGGTATAGATCGAAATGCATGGCAGTATCAACATGGAGATAAATACGGGGGCTGGCGTTCGTTATGTGTCTGATTATATGAAAAAAGTGCAAGATGCGAATCCGTCTTTTTTCCATGCATTTCAGGGTGATGGCGGAAATGTTTTTTGGACTGATGCAGCTTTCCGAGCAAATTATACCAATTTTGGTGACACAGTTAGAATCGACACGCCTTACAGGGCTAACCGCTTGAAGTTGCCGTTTGTGGCATTCACTGGCATAAATCATCATGCTCAACCTGTTCTATTTGGATGTGGGTTGCTTCTGAATGAGTCTGAAAACACATTTATTTGGCTCCTTCAAACATGGCTGCTAGCAATGTCTGGGCGCAGCCCTGTTTCAGTCACTACAGATCCTGATAGACTTGTACAGATGGCTGTGGCACAAGTTCTTCCAGAGGCACGCCATCGATTTTGTAGATGGAGCTTATTCAGTCAGACACAGGAGAATATAGCTCATGTATATCAAACAAATCCTACTTTTGATATCGAGTTCAAGAACTGCGTAAATGAAGCCAGCACAGTAGAGGAGTTTGAGTCCTGTTGGGCGGCCCTCCTGGACAGGTACTTTCTTATGGATAACGAATGGCTTCAGTCTGTGTACAGGATTCGTGATCAGTGGATCCCTGTTTATATGAGAGAGGTGTTTTTTGGAGAATTGTCACCAGGGGAGCAGAACGGCGGCACAAGTTTGTTCTTTGACGGGTTTGTGAGTAACACCACTAACACTATACAGCTGTTAATGAAACAGTATGAAAAGGCGGTCTCAAGTTGGCAAGAGAAAGAATCGAAAGAGGATTTTGATACTTCTAATACTGCAACAGTTTTGAAGACACCATCACCCATGGAAAAACAGGTGGCTAATATTTATACCAGGAGAATATTCATAAAATTTCAAGAGGAATTGGTGGAGACTCTTGCTAATCCTGCTACTGTGATTGATGGCTCTAGTGCAGTGACATCGTATAGGGTAGCCAAATTTGGTGAGGAGCACAAAGCTCACACGGTTAGATTCAATGCATTCAAAATGAATGCTACCTGTACCTGTCGAATGTTTGAATTTTCTGGTATCATTTGTAGGCATGTGCTGTCGGTATTCAGAGCAAATAATGTTCTTACCCTCCCTTCTGATTATGTACTGAAACGTTGGACAAAAAATGCAAAGGCAGATGGTGGTTTATTTACAAGTGATAGTGCGACACTGTTGCCTAACTATGATCAAGAGTCTATAACTACTCGACGTAATAATTTATGCCAAGAGGCTATGAAATTTGTAGAAGAAGGTGCAAAATCTATACATAGTTATAACATGGCGATGAGTGCTCTACAAGAGGCTTCAAAAAGAGTCACTGCTGTGAAGAGTAAAAGTTCTGGAGCCATGCAAGGGACCGAGGTAGCAGATGGAGAGAATCTGGAGATGCATGCGATTGAGAATCAATCAGCAGCACCTTTATCCAAGGTTCGATATTCAGACTACATTTTTTGTGAAAGCTCCCTTTCTTGATTGCCCTCATTGATCAAAGTAGCTCCTTTTCGTCAAATCGTTATAATTTTCGGGTGCTATCTTTGACTTCAAATATTGGTATTAAACGATTTCCCTCTTTTCCCCTTCTCTTCAGTACTCGTTCCTTTCGTTCTGCAGTTCCACTTAAACCACAATCGACCTATTCTACCTTCGAGTGAAAACATAGGGGGAACTGGTTATTGGCATTTGGACTGAATGCAGTTCCCTGTAGAAGCTTTAGCTCGACGTTTGTTTCTAATTAACTTGTACTAAACTCTAATTGTTCCATGCTTAAGTCTGGCCTAATTATATAATTGCATAATATTCACCCAATGTTTGCAATCCTTATACAATCTTTTCAGGAGGAGAAGGAGAAAAAAATTCAAGAATTGACAGCTGAACTGGAGTGCACCAATCAAAGGTCTGAAGTGTATCGTGCCATCCTGCTCGCGCTCTTTAAAGACATGGAAGACCAGAAGCTAAAGCTCTCAGTTAAAGTCCAAAATGCACGGCTCACATTAAAAGAGTAAACGTGACCTTAGGTCATAGCTATTTGCTTACCTCAGTTTTAACCAGAAGATCGATGATTTTACACTCTATCCTTCTCCAAATCTCCTTTCTCTATCGTGCAAATATCTAATCTCCAGTACATTTCCTATCCAGGCATATACTCTCAATTCTTAGAATGTTGTAAATGTTTGCTTATTAAGAAATAAAAGGAAGTGAAAGCATGATAGTGTAGAAAATTCTCTATGCATATTGTATTTCATCAACGGCCATTTCATTCCGTTTCAGCTTGCATCATAATATAGTTGCTTCAGATTTAAACTATAAATTCACCATAATAAACCGAAATTTTGTAGTAAAAACTTCAGCTCGTTTGCTTATAATGAAATCACCACAATTTAGAATAGAATTGTATAAATGTAAATCTAAGGCCTCAGAAGATTGACAACTCACAGCCAAGGAACACACTCCACCTCTCTGTATACACATTATGACATTACAAGCCCAAAAAACACCGTCGAGCAAAATGTAGGCTATTTCAAACTCATTCTTAGTCATCAAACCACAACTGTGCAAAGATGAGGCAAGCTCAGGAAGTTAGCCACTGCTCCAAATCATCTAACTCAATTAATGGAGATGAAAGGTTTGTAGCCCCTAAAAGAAAGTGATTCTCGGGCTGCCTCACAAATTTTTTTGGCAAGATTTGTTATATTTTCCACCGAGGTCATGAAAATTTCCAAGCTCTGCCACCTTTTTTATTGAATTTCTTCAATCTTCCGAAGAACATAACAACAATTAGAATAAACTTTCCCCCATCACTCCATCTTCCTACGAATCCATATGATGCATTCTTACAATCGCCGTCGGGGTTTATTCGCCTCTCACAACTATACCCAGTCGAGAATCCCACGTTCCCGTACGCACTGTAACAAAGAAAGTGGTAACATATTTGCTATAAGATATCGATGAAATCGAAATCATATAATATTTGGAAAAAAAATATAGTGGGACTATAAATATAATCAGGGTGTTCTATTTAAGGTTTTCTTATTGATATTATTAACACTATTTGCACTATACATTATTCAGTTCAGATCGTATTACGTACCTTATGACTTCAAAGACTATGTTGAAGACATTAAAGTTGAGAGGATCGCTTTTAATCTTCTCCCTTTCCGTGACGCAAATAAAGAAAACAAAAATGGACAAATAAATAAGTGGTGACAACATTATCCGCTCCCAAAAAACAATAAATCCTTTTCTTTCTAGATTTCCTCCATTTTTAGGAGCTTCTTCAACTGGTTCAAATCTTGTATACGGCGGGAGGTACCTGTGTATAAAATGTTTTATTTTACATTGGTTAGGATAAAATCATACCGAACACTTTGTCACTAAATTTATTGAGTAATTAATGAAAATATAGTCAAACTCGATCTTATAAGATGTTGGCATATTTGGGTCTTGGTATTCTAGTCAACGTGATGTTTTAGTTTATAGTGCAGACATAATGTTGAAAGAATGTGACCTCATCACTTTTTATTTGAGCTATCAAACTTGAACCTCTACAAAAAAGGTTTCAGATTTTGAAAAGTAAAATGCCTTATGCATTTCCTAGGAAAAAATCGGAGGAAGTAAAAATTTTAAATTTATGATAAGTTTCGAGATTGTTCGTGAAATCTAAAAATGGTTTTGTTTGAGAATGTATACCCCTCCTACTTCCCGATTTACTTGCTTGAAAACCCTTCATACTACCAACTTAATAAACTTAAAAACCACAAAGCCTATTTCTTACCAAAAAAAAAAGGGAAAAAGGACCACAAAGCCAATAATGCAAAAATACAATGCTTTAGAATTAGACTATTTATTCGATAGTGCTATGTGGTCTTGGCAACTTTTAAGAGTAGATCAAATCAAACAAATGACTAGTTATATTTCTTCATGTTGTCCAATGCATTACATCACATAAAATAAGTGATCATTATAGCTATTGGATTAGCCCTTAAAGCAAGGTTGCGTCGAAATAATTGCTTTAGAAATTACATTTAATTATAAATTAGGTAAGTGGCAGAACAAGCATTTCTCAAAAGCAACCAAGGTAATAAACTTTTCACTTAAGATGCTAGTATAGCATCTATAGGCTGCATGGAATTTTAGTATATGAATCCCACTTTTAAGTTGATTTACTTTAATTAAAATTTTTGACACTATACACATATAGATGCAGTAAGAATAATCTCACCAAAACTTATTTTGGATATTACGTACTCTATTCTTGGAGGGACATATTCAAAGGAACTTACATCATTATCAGAAACAGTAGCGATATGCCCGGAGAAACTGCAGAAAGATCAAATATAGATTGCCCCGTATGCCTAGAATTCATCACTTGGAACAAAGAAGCCACGATTTTCTCATAGGAACTTAGACCTGCAACCATCTCAGAATTCCACTGTAAGCAGCAAAACACAATCATCTGCATCAATATGAACCCTAAAACACTGATTGCCAGATACACAGAATCCGGCCCCGACATCAAATGTCCGTACCCCAGCTCTCCATAATTCCTTAACATGAACTTAAACTCTTCTTTTTTCGTAGCTTTTTGCAGTAAAAACACCAAGAAACGCAGAGTAGCAGCGTATAGTGTGTTCCCTAGTAGCATAGGAGGAACCAAGAGCAGTGACAAGCCGGTGTTCTTCTTGAAAATGATCATGTTTTCGTTGTCAGGGAGGAATCCACAGTTTGAGAACGTAGAAACTATGGTGAACAAAGAAAAACTAAATATGTTTAGGCCCTTTTGGTTGAGCACTTGTTTGGCAGATGAGATTAAGCTTAAATAGACGAAAATTGAAGTGATTCCCACTGCGTGGATTATTATGAAGTAAAATGAGACCAGGTTGGACAGAACTTTTAAGGATTTCAGCTTCCAAACCTGGTAGTTGTCCTCCATGGATTCAGCCTGACAGGTTTCGAGTTTACAGATATACGTTATGTCTTGTTCGAAACGATTTGTAGTAGGCAGACCTAGCTCAATATGATAATCAACATTCGGGTTTGAAGAGCTGGAATCAGATTCTGTACCGCTGTAATGGTGGATTATTCCCTTCTGGATAATCTTGGCTTTCTTCATTTGAAGTTCAAGAGATGAAATGAAAACTTCACCGCCAGTGAGCATTAAAATAGTCAAAACGATTAGTTGTGAATTTGAGAAAACCTCCATTTCTAGAGTTGACATGCTTGAAACTGTAGAAGCAGACACGGAAGTGAAAAAAATATCCAGATTTTGGGGTCTGGATGAGGTGCTACTTCTAGGTTTTGATACCTTTAAAGCCAAGAAACCAAGTGAAGAGGATGTTATGAAGTAGAAAAGTTCAATCCAGAATGGGTTGATTTTAAACATGAGAATATGGATAAGGGGCCGGATTAAATCAAGAACCAGGTTATGCAGCCACAATAGATTTGCCAAGAAATATTTTTTGATGTATCCCTCTAATTTTTTATGGAAGTCGCCAATTTTTTTCATTTTTTGTGAATTGGCTATAGGTTAATTGTATGTGGAGATGACTAACTAAACAAATCTTGCAGATATATGTTCACTTATATAGGCCACCTGGGGAAGCTATCACAAAAGTGCAAAATTTCGTGGAAGGTCAAGTTTGCATGGAGAAGAGTTGGGGTTGATTACGTTGACTTGCCATTCGTCCCAGATATTGTTCTGCCAAAAAAGAAAAAATAAATTGTGATTTTAAATAATTATTTTTCATTGAATGAATATAGTCCTGTAAATATTTTCAAACGAAACAGTTTTAGTCATTTCATCGAAATCGTATAACTAAATGATTTGTATATAATATTGTAAACATTTTATAATCATGAGGTTAAACACACAAAGTAATGAAGGAATTTTTAATCATTGCACGTGCTTTTGATTTCGATGGAAAAGGAAATGGAATACGTTTATATGATTTTATTTCAGTTTTATTTGGTTTCAAATCGGGAACAACACAAAGGACCCTCACCAGAACCCAAACCTAGTGGTCCACCGGAGTGAAAAACTCGGGCAACCTCATTCACGAGAAACCCTAATAGAACACAACCGTTCACAAAGTCTGAACTGTAGGTCAAGAATAGAATGGAAGGTCCCCTCATCGAGATCTGACACCTAAATACCTCACTGGTCACTCGGAAGAGCATAGAAGATCGGAGAAGATGAAGAGAGGCGGTCGAAGGATTCAGTAGTAGATAAGACTACAATATGCTACAATATACTCATATTCAGTAGTAGATATGTTGAGGATCGGCTACTTCACCTCCAGCCTACCAGCCACTGACCAGAACCTGCAAAGCAAGAATCATAGAGCCAAAGGACCTGCACAAGCCAACATAGAACAAAATAACACAAGCAGTGTATATATTAGCACAAAGTTGTACCCACAGAGGGCTTAAGAAGGCCAGATCTAAAGAGATCGTGGTCCGGCTCAGATCCTGCGACTGTTAATCCACCACACAATCACTGGAACCCACAGAACCAAGGTCAGGACTCAAGTTTGGACAGTGATAGAGACGGACCTACCCACAGAGGATAAAAGAACCCCACACCCGAGAACCCAGAAGCCAGAAACCTCACCACTCAACACACTAGTCCCTCGAGGTCTCGTAGTTCCTTCACAATAGAACCAGAGGTTCAAGATCGGAACAGGACAGACACCTCCTCACCGGGACAACACCAGAAGAAACTAACCAACACCTCACAATGTTCACAGAGAAGAACACAGGGCCGAACTACAACGGAGGAGATCAGCATGTCTGTGTTCACGGAGAAACACATACCACAAATCTGGTCTCTTCAACGTCGAGGCAACAGCCTGGAGGCGATGGAGAACGGTAGGCGGCAGGGAGTTTAGGGTTTCGTAGAGAGAGGGATGATATGAAGAGAATGCGTATCATCACAGCAGACTACACGCGGTATAAATGCAACGGACGGCCGAGATTTGCGTCTGAGATTGTGCGATGCAAAAGGCAAGTGAATCTGGGCTTGGGCTCACAATAAAGACACGGGCTTGGGCCAAATACAACTACAAGATAAGACTACAATATGTTGGAATTGGATTTCCAGCTTACACATGTGAGATGTATTTGATTTTCTATGGGCTCAACACAAAAAAGGGCTGGGAGCAGCATAGAAGTGGTACAGAGATTAAGTAAAGGTATCGGGCCATAAGTGACATGGAGCACATTATGCATATGTTTCCTACAAATTTGTGTGGAATATAATGGGTTATAGCTTTTTAAATTTTATTGACATGATATCTTAATGCTAGTAGACGTGACAATTAGTCAATTCCTCATTGTACTTCCTCTCTACCAATTATAGATTTTATATTGTCCAGTTTCTCTATACCTAGTAACCATTTTTTTCCTTTCCCCCCTAATCATTTGCTCTTTATCGGTCAAAATAAATCTATTTCTGTTCAGTAAATGCATTAGTTACTTCAAGAAATTTTTACTTCATGTTAAAGCATTAATTTAATAAGGGCAATCTGAGAATTTTGGCTACTATATAATGTTTTCCGCAGTGATATTATTACTGTGCATGGAAACACCAACATAGATGTTGACGAATTAAAAATAACTAAGTTTTGAAAAATTTGCAATCAGCCGTTGAAAAATTACAAGCCTGTTAGTCAACTAATTAGGTTTTCAATTATCTTCTTGATCCATATAAAAACGAAGCAAAAGTATATATATATTTGAGACGATACGGAGTATCTTAGAACCATTACAATCGATTTATTTGATCCGACGGATTTAATGATGCCATGACGACTTACAATATAATATACATCTGTACTTTTCATGTTATCCAATGGCTTTTGCGATGCCGTAAGGCCATGTTCATTTCATGCATAGGAGAAAAGATATAAAAAATTTTAATCTATGACACTATGTGTATTTCGTTGCAAATATTAGAGACGGTTTTTGAAAACCATCGCTAAACTCGTGTTTTTTTTTTTGTTAGCGGCCATAAATAAAAAACCGTCGATAAACTCGCTTTTATTTTAGTCTGTGTGTGCATAAATCACTGAAAATCTTTATTTGGTGTATAATCATCATAGAGAAAAAAGAAAAGAAGCGAAATGATAAAGATTGTGATAAAATTTGAAGTACAATTATTGGGAGGGGGATTGTTGAAGTGCAATAATTGCCCCAATTAGGTAGAGCGATCGAACCGTGGCGCTTGAGTTGCTATACGGTTCAAAAGATTGGAGTTGCACCACCAGCTATAGCTTCTGGTAAAGCGTCAAACGCTCGTTCACAACAAAGTGTATAATAACTTTTTTACCTTATTATCTTTTTTAGAGAACGGAAAATGACCTCCAAAGTGTAAACATGTTTCTTTTT
Source organism: Dorcoceras hygrometricum (assembly GCA_001598015.1). Lineage (NCBI taxonomy): Eukaryota > Viridiplantae > Streptophyta > Magnoliopsida > Lamiales > Gesneriaceae > Dorcoceras > Dorcoceras hygrometricum. The sequence continues at coordinate 180,801 of KV011136.1, read as the reverse complement.
GTTATATTATCATCATGTGTTAAAACTATCTTTAGTTAGACTTGTGGAACAAAATCTTTCGATAAGATAATGGACAGTTAGAGAATCAAATATTTGTTAACTGAGAGCTGCATGACATTATTACGCTAATATGGCAAAGGAATATCTAATAAGCATTTACTTACAGTATATTCGTTATTTTATCACTTGAGAATCTAATACCATGTAATAATTGAAACCATCTCGACCACAAATCCCAGCTCTGATTACGTGGTCCGATGCAGGCTATGTGTTTGGCACCATAAAAAGTCATGCAAAACATGTCAAAATTATAATGGAAAAAACTCCGTAAGGAATGAATTAATTTGCATCATTATTGCGCCAAAACTCTGATCTAAGTTTTATAGTAAAAAGAATTGCTCGTAAGTTCACTAAAAAGGAAATGAAAGACACTTTATAAATTTCATTTATTAGTTGAATCTTATTAAAATTGTATCTTCATAAACCTGTATTAAAATGCTAATAATTTGACTAATGGAGAGGAATATACATCTGATGTAGCCAAATAGTTCAGCCGAGAGCTATCACCACGTCGAGGACCTCGGGCACGTCGGGCGTCGGGAACTGGGGAGTACGCCTGAATGTCTGCAACCACAAAACACTCGTCAGAGGACGTCGGAAGTGTGTCCGGCGAAACCCCTCCGATGCTTAAGTCAGGCAATGCGCGCGAGAACAAATGAAAGCAATATAAGCTGTGTGCGAGAGTGTGCAACAATGAGCGAATGAATACAAAGGAGCAAACGTGGTGGTATTTATAAAGGGGCTAAGTTGGTGAGGAGGAGGATACCTCGGCGGAAATCTCGGGTGGATGAGATACTCCGTGATCTTCGGGGATCTTGTTATATAAACAAGGAAAGTCGTATCGTCTTCGGACTCTCTAAAGAAGGAAATAAGTATCGTATCCAGATCTTCTAAAGAAGGAAAGACGTATCTAGGAAGAATTCTCTAGCACGTCGGGCCGGAGTCGTCGGGAGGTCTCCTCGGGGAGACGTGATCCTCGGAATCCCCATCCGAGCGCTCCTTGCGTAGTCTGGGTGAAACGAGATCTTGGAAACGTACTCGGGCGATTCCCGAGCTCTTCTTACAAAACCCTGGTGTGACATCCGACCTCAGTTAAGCACGTCGGGTCGGGGTCCTCGGTAAGTACCCGAGCTTGGTGTGTGCTTCTCGATTGCTCTCGCTTTTGGTGTGCTCGGTCCTCGGGTCCTGAGGTGATTATGGGGGGCATCAACATCTTTATCCAAAATTTCGATCTCAGTATATGCCGGGAAGTTGTGTCATATAAATCTTTGGTTTCATTTTGCGTTGTGGTGCTTTTATTTTACTCTTACTAGTATTTCTAGGACGTACGATAATATTAGGTTTACAGTGAAATTAGAAGTTATATACATTATTTTTATGTGATTTTGGGATAATAGTGTACTTATTAAATAAAGAATCGAACCATAACACTGGTATGTGTCTCATGTTCAATGATATGGTATAAGATAGAGATGATTAAATACTTGGGTTTGGATAAGTTTTTTGAAAATATTTTTAGCGTTTTTAGAGTTCAAAAAATTTAAAATATTTGTTTGGATAAGATTCTTATTGAATTTTTAAAAAACTACTTCTCAATACACTTTTTAAAGAACAGGTGAATTTTGTTTTGTGATGTTTTTAAAATAAAAGTCTACATAAAATTTATATGAAGGATCAATTAAATCTTTTTTATTGGATTAGTTATTCGAATGATCGTTTTATATTCTTTTTTACATATGAATCGGTTTCTAAAATAGTTGTGTATATATTTATTTTTTATAAAATAGTTATCAAAACGTATACTTATCCTTAAAACAATTTTCAAGATATTTACATTACTTAAAAATATTTTTATAAAAACATTTAAAAACTTGTCCAAACAGAGTCTTATATTTTATTTTTAACATTTATTTTGAATATATACATATAGCATACACTTTAATCGAACAGGTGATTATATTTTGCGCTCTTGTAATTTTGCCTTAGTTTATCTTTGGCTTTAGTTATGTTCTTTTTTGATCAAATTTATTTTATTTTAATTACACTAGTTGCTATTGGATAAGTGAATTTCAGTTCCATGAATTTTAAATTTATCCAAATGTATTTTTGTTGAAGCAAATTCTTATCTCCAAATGAATCACACTGATTTATATAGTATTTCATGTTAATTAGGATGTACTTCAAATTCACTCAATAATTGTGTCATTTTAAAAAAAAAACCCACCAAACTAATGTATAAATAAGAAAGAGTGTGGATTTAAGATTTAATATATTGTTTTGATGTAAATGAACTAAACTAATTAAGATTCACGGACTTCAAATCCAACCGTGGCCACAACCTTAAAACATCGAACTCTGTGTTTCGGGCCAGGGGGAGCGAAGATTAATTATATTAAAAAAACATCTGGGCAGATCATAATATCAATTATGCATTTCAAATAATTATATTAATTAAAGTGTTTTGAAATTATTTTATGAAATTAATAATAATAATTCTTTTTGAGAATATACTTTTCGGAATTTGATCAAATCAATTAAATATTGTATTTGCAACATAATTTCATCTCAATACTGTTTATTTCGAAGTAAATGGCAAAGTTGGGCCTGGAATGCCACAGTGTTTTGTGATCGGCCTAGTTCAAAAGATTGCGTATATTATGAGCCCAAAACTAATGGATAAGCCCAATACTAATGGATAAGTCTAAAACTAATGAGCAAGCCAGTTTTATAAGCGCGTGCCCGCGCCGAGGAGTGATGTCCTGACCTCCCTCTCAATTTATTTTCCAAAACACAGGCTCCGAGCACAGTACTCCCGCCTGTCAGCCTGTGGACTTATCTCAAGCAACCGAAGCGGCGGTCGGCGGTTAAGAAAATGGTACCTGAACCCAATATTTTAGGTTGTAGCAGGATTCTGTGATCGGTCTCGGTGTTTCTATAGTATAGGCAGAGTGGCTGCAGAAATTCAGCCTTTCTGCACTAGCGAATATGAAATATAATTTCAAAAATAATGCCGCAAGACGGCGACGCGTCGGTCGTTTTCCGAATGGCGAAAAAGTTGAAAAAAACGACTTGAAGAGAACCGGTGAGTGATTACACCTTTTATACTTGAAGTTGTTGAATGCCTTGTATTTTGTATGAATAATACTTGGATGAGAAATTTACTTTAATTCAATGCAATTATGAAACTAGGGCTTAAGAGACACCGTAAAGCAGAAGCTTTTGTTAAGAGCAAAATTTTGAAAAAGAAGAGTAACACTGAGGGGGACAAGGTCGAATCAGGCAAGTGCACTGAAGTTTGATGTGATTATTTTTAGACATAAATGCCACGTATTTATCTTTTTGACGTGTTCTATGTTTAGTAGCATCACATACGTCTATTTGAATGTAGGTGGCTTCCATGAGAATCCCATGACCGGTGCGTCTTCCGAGGAGGAAGCAGAAGTTGTACACAGAGAATCGGCCACTTATGACGATTTGCTGAAGAAACTGGGGTCTGGAAATGAATCTGTGGCAAATGCTATTAGAAGAAGGTGATTTACTTAATATGTGGCAGAATTTTAGCTTCGGCTGTCTTGTTTAAGCTGTATGCTGTAAGTCTTGGTCTGACTGGAGGTTCTGTTTGTGACATTGAGTTTTCTCGTAGAGATTCGGCTAATAGTGAAATCTGGGGATTGAAAAATCAATTTACATTAAAAAAAAAATGGCATTCTTCTTTCTGTTGCTTAATGGAATTTATCTTTCTCCAAATTGTATGACAAGAACCAAAAGCTTAAGAGTTAAAAGTGATTGTGATCTTGGTTAGGATATTCTATCTTGATGTAATTCATTATTCTTCGTTCTTGGTTTGATTGGATGCTTTCATGAATCATTAGGCGAAGAGAAGAAAATGGGGAAAGTGAGACAGATGAAGAAGCTGACAGTGATCCTGATTCTCAGAGTGATGATGGTGTTCTGGAATCTCTGAGTGAGGCTGATGAAAGTGATTATGGTATGGACACTAGTAACTTTTATTTTCAAAAACATTTTCAAGGATTATTTTCTAAGAATTTACAAAATATAATTTTTTTTATTATTGGCTGATCTGTCTTAGTAGATACATCATCCTACAGAAGGTGCTATTTGTTTTGTTGAAAATTATCACCACTTTGTTGGAAAAGCATTAGCTATTCTTTGTACAGCACAATCCTAGGTTGGTAATACAATACATGTGTCCGTAGGACTGATCTTCATCTTCATTTGTCGAATCTAGGGGATAATAACGAGTCTCCTACAAATGGCCCAAAAGGAATTGGAAGTCACAGCAGTATGAAACCGACAGAAGACACAGAAAAAGATGACGATGCACTGTTTGATACGGATGAAGAATCTCACTCGGTATTGAATGATCAGTCCCTCTCAGAAGCATGCAACAGGCAAGTCTTCCAAAGTTTATTTTCATCAAATGTATGCTGATCTCTGAATGATTAAATAACCATCATAAGATTGTACCACCGGTGTATCCCTAGGAAGAAGGGAACCTAATGAGCAGTGATTATGCATATTTGACCTCTGAGACTCTGTTTTTGTAAATTTTTGCATTGGATCTTGTTCAGTTTGTCTTGTACATCCATCGAGGCTTGAACCAAATGGGAAATTAATAATTTTTGTTCACTTACTAATTTTTTAGTAATCTGTCATGAAGCCATAAAATTGGATTTTAGTTGATGCCTGCTTGTACCGAGACTTTTCCTTCCCACAGAGACTAAAATCGTTTAACACTATCTATGTTTTGAAGGCAACTTTTTTTTTATTAAGGCCTTCTGGTTGGAATAAACTTTCATTCACCTTAAAATATAACTTTATCTCACCATCAGATTTTGTCTATGGGTAAATTTATAGTAAGGAGCTGGGTAGCTGTTTTGGACAATCCTTTTGCATTTGTTCAGCTATACCTTGAACGAGTCTACACCTGATCTCGTGTTGAAACCCTGAGCTTTAGAAAACATGAATCTGTTTAGTGTCTTTAGGTTACGGATTATAAGACAGAAGCCTTTTCCTATTTCTGATATTGTTACCAATTAATTTTGAAAATCTCAAGGATGCTCTCCATTGAATCTCATAGATGTGCACTCAACATTCTTATTGGCATGCTCTTTTTTCCATATGATTAAATTTGGATTATTAACTTGTGATTTTTCACCTGTAGTACTTTTGACAGTCATGTAAATTACAAATTATCGTCAAGAGAGATTGACCAATTGTTAAAAACAAAATGGAGCTACACATGGAAGATGCCTGCTCTTACCATGAAGAATTGCAATTGGAGAGGAACAGGAGCCTGTTGTGTCAAGGTTGCTTCTTTTATCATTTTCTCTTGTATGTTGCATCTGGACTTGACTATTCGTATCTATGTCTCATCATGGTCATGTTCTTCTGAATTCTTTAGTTATTGATTATAGTTTATTTCCATCACTTTGCGTAGGATAGATTTAAAATTAGTAAATTCAGCTAAAAATGTTTTCTATAATGATGATTTTAAAAGGCATAAAACTTGTCACTTGCTATTTATGACACCACCATAAGCTCTAGTAAAAAGTGTATTGCATCCTCAAAAATTTAAGAAACGCGCACCTTAAAACAAGATTAGTTTGATTTATTGCTAAACATTTACTAGGACTAAATGCAATTATTTCAGATATTTCCAAAGTATCTGTCTAAATTACATGTGATTGTTCAAAGTTGACTCCTGAATAACAGATTGTAATTGCTTTTCACTTCTTTTATCTACAAATAACTTGTCTGAATGATATTCTTTTGGTTATTTCAACCATTGATGGCCATAATTGTTCAACTAAGTGATTGAATTTGTTGGGTATTATTTCAAAAAGAATTAGGACTTGTGATCTGAATCATGTGTTTTAACAAAATGCGAATAGGATTTGGGCATGACTTCGTTTTATGGCCTCAAGACAAAACTGTACAAGAACTGGATGGAAATTTTCAATGCTTCTGGAAGCAGTGAATTTCATCAATCTAGGCAGAAAATGTTTTTCTCCTTATGTGAGTACATCAGACAACTTCTTGTTGATCCCATGTAACTTTTTTGTATTATTGCCATGTCTTACTTTCTTGAGTAGGCTGTCTATATACTATGCAAAGGATACAGGGACAGAACAATGACTTTTCCTATAAATTTTCTTCTTGGTCTTCGTTAAAATTTTTTTGCCAGCTACGCCATGTATAGACTTTTACAGATTTACCCAGTGCTTTGAATTGTGATTACTCTACTCCCTCTAGTTCAAAAAAGAAAAAAGAAATCCTAGCACCGTCACCACTAGAATTTCTTTAATTTTATTATTCTCCCACCTGGAATGGCTTTTGCCTCAATAAGCATACTTTTTTTACCTTCTTAGGCATTATTTATTGTAAGAATAAAACGAACACAACATAGTCTTTAATATTGCCAGAGGAATCGCCATCTGTATGGAAATATCAAATGACTTAGTTAACTGCTAAGTGCTGAATCTTGTGCCTGGAAGCAAAACCTGTTCCGTTGTTTTCTTGTTTTCCCTTGTCAAACAAGCAACGTGCAGTTTCTCCATCTTTTCACATACTTTCTTACACTTCTAACTTCAACTAACAACATTGTGCAAATATACCATTTTTTCTTATCGAGGAAACTTTTATCTTATCTGTCTTGTCAACATACCATGGAACTACTGAAAGGCGATCCTTGACCCACTAACTACTGTCCAATGAAGCAACACGTGATGGACACTTCCTTTATTGGTTCAGAGAATGATCACCATGTACCATCACATTTGTTTTAGATCCCATTTGGCTGCAGTTGAACCTGCCATTTACTTCACTTCCGAAAAAGTATTCGTCTGGTGTTGTTACCTGTGATGGTTCTCTCTTCCCTTTTCTTATTAGTGGGATGACTTGGAGAGTGGGAAAACATCATTATTGCGCTGGGCAATGTCCTTTCAGGGCTTATCTACATAGATAGGTTTTGTTTGTATCTAACTTTATTTGGTGTTCTTTGCTTTATCTAGGCAATAGCTATTGTGATATAATGCACCACAATAAGAAGCCCTTTTATCTCAAAGGTTCAGAGGAAGATTCAAATATCATGGATGCTTACCTCATGCATTCTGTAAGTACAAGAAAATCTTTTCCAGGTTTTCTTGAACATGCACAAATGTTTTCCAGTCTCAGTTTAGTATGGGTAACCCTTTTTTTCGATCTCAGTTTCATTGTGGGTAATTGCTTTATTGCAAGAGTCTTCATTTTGTCCGTGTTCTTACATCAGTTGGTTGATCTCCTTTCTTAATTTGCTCAACTGGTTCACTGATCATTGTGGTTGTCATGTTATGCAGTTGAATCATGTCTTTAGGAGTAGAGATCTTATGTCGAAAAATGATAGAAAATTGGCTAAGAATCAAGAAAATGCAGAGGAAAAAATACTTAATGCGGAAGCTTACCTCGATCGTGGGTTTACGCGTCCAAAGGTATTTCATGCTTTTCTGCCCTTTTGTCAATTGTAGATAAAGTAAACATATAGTCTTTTCCAATTACCCACAAGCATTTGTTAAAAACAAACATTCCATCTAGGCATGTGGTGTTCATGTCTATGTCCTCTATTACTCCCCGTACATTTTATGTATAGATTGTTTAATTTTTATTGATTCAATGTGATTCACTCACTTTGTTGGGAATTCAGGCTTTGATCCTTTTGCCCTTAGCGGGCATTGCAAGACGTGTGATCAAGAAGTTGATCCAGTTGACTCCACCTAAGCTTAAGGTATTTTTCTTGAATTATATTGTGAGGAGTTGACAGATACATAACATGTTACTCTCAAGTCAGTAACTGTCATCGGAAAGAGAACATGCATATTTTTCTGGTTAATTGACCAACTTGATTGATGCAGGGCGATAGAGGGAGGGAGACTTGTCGAATTTGCTAGAGCTAGATTACCACCCAATAGTATAAATTTAAGAATACAAAGTCATCTTAATCACTTGGCTTGAGAATGTATGGATGTTTATCTGTGTTCCTTGAACGTCACACTTCGAAGTTGAGAGACTCACTCTGAAAAATTGTCTTGCTTTTGATCTACTATATAATTACAATAATGCAAAATATAATTAAATGGGTTTTTTGGGCAACTGAAAATTGGTTTCTTAACAGTTTTAAGGCAGTCTAAGCATCTTTAGTGTCGTGTACATGATGCCTTTGGAGGAATTAGTTCAGCACCAAATTGTGGTTTAGCATCTATACGAGGTCACTTTAGTCTTCTTTATGATGGTTGCCTTTTTTATATCAAACTTTTGTTTTCGCCGGTCTTTTACTGATCATGAGTTTCTTAGCTGCTTATGCTTTAGGATCAATTTACTATTTAATTAATATATGAGGTGCGCTGATGTTTAGATACATATGCTGTAATTTATGTTTTATTTGAAACTGAAAACATATACCTTTTAGAGTTATAAGACATTGCTCATTGAGATATCAGTTTGATGATCATCAGCCTTCAGTGATATAGTTTTATGCAATTAATTTGGTAATCACCAGTTTTGGTTCTTGGTATCATCAGGATAAGGTCGAAAATGTTGAGCGCTTTTATGAGGAGTTTGGTTCCGGAATAACCAAGGACATGGATGACCAGGATGACTCAGAAAATACAAAAACCAAAATGTCCACAAAACCTTCTGATTTCGAAGCGTTGCTTGGTAGAGATAATAACAACGACCACTTTATGATAGGTGTCAAGTTTACCAACAGGTAAGAGTCTTGACATTGGCATCTCTCCAAATGGAAACTGAATTTTTGAAGCATCAAGAGATTTTAACAGTGCTGCTCTACCTCTTCAACTTGCTTCATTGAAAAGTATTGTCGTTCTATAACTTGTTTGTGATGTATTCTTCAAAGATCACTCTCCCATTCATTGGGCATGGGCATAAGTCATAGATAGAGCACAGCTGATGTCATTTCAGTTGCAGTCAAATACTAAGAGTTGATCAAAAACTTTAATTCTCACTGATGATCGTTGCAATTTTCGCTTACACTGTTGATAGACTCATGAGTATTGAGTTTGAAAGTTTCTTACACATGATGAGAGCAATTGGTGCATTTGTGGCGTACTGCATCTCTGTACTTCACATTTTACAGTTGGATGATTCATTGAAAATAATTTTTTTTATGTGCCTTACATTCTTCAGTTATGCTTGTATGTCTCTAGGATTAACTACAATTCTATCCTACTGGTAGGGGCGTAAAGCTATATGGTGATTTCTATACATCGGATGTTCTTGTTGCTTCTCCTCTGGGCTTGATCACTGTAAGCCTTTCCCTATATTACACTTTATTAATAGATTATATTGAACTGACCTGATCATACTGGTTGAATTAGTTTGCAAAATATGCTGATCACCTTGTTCAAAGCTTCACCAGTTTAAAAATCAAAGTTTTGCATGTGTTTGGTTTCAAGTGCTTTCTAGTTTTGTGTTTGTAAGCGCATAGGATGTGATGGACTTTGATTATTGAATTATTCTGTTGCAGAAAATTAGGGAGGCTGAAGATGACAAAGAAAAAGATGTTGATTATCTTTCTTCGATAGAGGTGGTGCCATCATTTCCAAACAATGCGTGACCATAATTTGGTTGTCAGAAATTCAGAATAATTTAATGCTATCTCATGCTGATTGGGTGATTGTTTTTGTGGTCGCAGATCCTAATCATTGACCATGCAGATATCATGTTGATGCAGGTTGGTTGAAGCATAACAGAATGTCTCTTTCTGGTCCATTTATCATAGGAATATGCACTGATGATTTTATTTTTGCTCCATATATATCTTAAAATCTTCCAGAACTGGTCCCATGTGAAGACTGTTGTTGAACACTTGAACAAAATACCATCAAAACAGCATGGAACAGACATTATGCGCATAAGACCATGGTATGCATTTATGCTGCTCTTTTATTCGGTTATTTGGAACTCTCGGACTGCATACTTTTATTTGGTTTTGGGAGATATAATACTTCAGTTAATGGATGGCTCTTCACCGCTTATCGTATCTCATTGTAATTTTACAAACCTTGGTTATGCACAATGTTGTTTTCTTAAACATTCAAGTGTATATTTTTACCTATATAACAGAGGTGATAAAATAGTTATAGGGTGTGGATGAGACACTAATTGCTAATTCTTTATTCCTTTGAGATTTCTTCATGATCTGTTGTTTTCTTCCAAAATGTGATTCTCAGGTATTTAGATGGGCAAGCACGCTTCTATCGGCAGACAATAATTTTGTCTTCTCACATAAACCCAGGTATTCAAATTCATAAATTTAGCTTTATTGTTTCCATATAGAAATTGCTCACGGAGTGACGGACAAGGAACACACCCAATAACAATTTAACACATCAGAATTCTTCAAGTCGATCTATTTATTAGTTTCTGTACAACTGTTGTTATTTTGTTGGATCTTATCCTTTTTTCTGTTTTGGTTTACCTTTTTCCTTCCTGTTACTCACTTTGCTCAGCATTCAAGCTTTAAACCATAGTTATTTGAGCACAAGTTGGAGTAGGGCACATCGTTTTTAAATCCTACACCAAAGTGACATTAAAGTGAGGTGCTAGAAGGGACAATGTGATTTGATTTTTAAATATCTTAAGGAAATTTCATACATATAATCACAAGTACACCTTGCAAAACTATTGTAAGAATAAAAGAATTATTGATTAGTTTGGTAGTGGAAATGAGTAGCTATTTTATTGCATATTGTAGTTATCACCTATACATTTAACATATTTTCATGAACGAATCTTATGCCTGTAATTAACACCAAAATTGAAGCTCACGGTTAAGGTGAGCTCTTCGCTGAGGGGCTGTGCCTTGGCTCATGTCAGGATGCAAGGCTGGGTTAGGTTTCCTTGGGGAATTTCAACAACTGTGATTAAATATAGTTTATTTTCAATGCAAATCTAGTTACGTTTGTGTACCACTCTTTATGCTGGCTTCTATGATATTACCAGAAATGACCACTTCGTTGCACCTTCCTTATCAATCACTTTTGCAGATTTTAATGCCCTGTTTCATCAGCATTGCCTCAACTACCAGGGAAAGGTAGGCTCTTTACTTCGTGTGATGTTTATGTCCTACTTATTGATGCATGCATCAACATTTGACGGGCATGATTTTGTGTCTGCTTTGATAATATCTTGTTTGGTAAAAGATATCCACTATCTCTACCTGCATAGTTTTTGTGGCCCAGAAGTGCTTTTCATCGTGATAGTTGTTTATTTTTGTCCTAATTTGTTTTTAAATCAGTTTTTCTTAACCTTAGATCAAGAATTTTATCATTTTATGTACTTATGTGATAAGAATTTTTATATGCAAATGTTACGATGTAAAATTTGTAATTACATTGTATGCACAAATATCTTTTTAGGTGAAACTGGAATGCAAGTATAGGGGCATACTTCCAAAAATATTAACTCAAGTTCAGCAGGTAAGTCTCTCGTACAGTCCTACAACACATTTACATACTTAAAAAGTTGGCTAGAGAGTTTAATATTTACTCCAGATTGGATAGGAACAAAGTAGTACTCTAATTGTTCTAACCAAACTTAACTAAATCTTTTACTCCATTTAATTTACCTAATGGCTTTATATTCTTGTATGTGTGTATAAAATGTGATTTTTTCCAGAAACATTTGATGTTAATCTCGTATATGCTCGTGAGATCAGTTGTTGATTAAAGAAGTCCCTGTTAACTACTCTCTATTCTTGTAATTTGTGTGGTGCATTTCTTTTTACAGGTTTATGAGCGTTTTGATACAGAATCAATTGCAGGAGTTGATGATTCTCGTCTTGAATATTTTTCCAAAAAGGTTAGACACATATCATCTGTTTGTTGCTGCTTTATGTGGTAGAATCACCAGAAATGTCCTTGTGTAACATACCAAGTTTGCCAGGGTTCCTTGGTATTTAAGAAGCAGAGTTTTTGCAGTTACTAGATTAAATATTTCAAGAGTTCTTAAACATGAAATTCCATCATATCCTTAGGATTTACGAACACTGTATTAGAAAATTTTGGCCTGAATCCAGCCACCCTATATCTCACTTTTTCTGATTGGTGTTGAAATGTTGATTGATGTAGTTTTGTTATTTGCAGGTCTTCCCCAAAATAAAAGATTCTGTTCAGGTAATATGAGGCTTAGCGAGGTATTGTAACATGCTTTTAGCATTTTCCCAAAGAAGTGACCTGTGAATCTTTTTCCATGCAGCATGGAGTTATGATATTTGTTAGTTCTTACTTTGAGTTTGTCCGACTCCGAAACTATTTAAAGTCACAAGATGCATCCTTCTGCCTGTTTGGAGAGTAAGAAACGTTCATTTCTCTCCTTCCTTAAAGTCCTTGTGGCACATGTTCTGTTTTTTAAGTGATGTACATTTCTCCTCACACTTTACATGATGTTAGAATCACTTGAATTATTTTCTTCAATTCGTAAAGGTACATAAAGCCAAATGATATATCTCGTGTACGGGGACAGTTTTTCAGAGGAGAGAAGAGAATCATGCTCTACACTGAAAGAGCCCATTTCTACTACCGATACAAGGTAGTTCTTATTTGCCCATTAATATGACTCACTTGTTAGTTGATTTCCTCCTGAGGTGTTTTTCCTCATTTATCAGACTTGAAAAATTTGGAAATCTGTGCATATGACCTCTGGCCTTGTGTTAAATATTGAAATGAATGTCATTTGAAGCAGCCTCTGGAGCCGCCTACAAAACCCGATCTTCTAATATTAGGAAGTATTAGATCTAAAAAGGAACCGAAGTCTTTATAACTGAAGGTTTTGACACTTGTGTCATCTCAATAATCACAAGGTCTGATAATTGCAATCGTGCTCACTCGAGAATATTTCCATACACAGCACTTTAAAGCTTTAAGATGATATATTTTGTCAACATCACAAAACGTGTGTTCTTTTTAATCTCATGGATACTAATACTTCAAACTTTGAAGTAAAGTGCAATATCTCTTTGGCAAACCCCGGAATATTTTACCAATTTTGTACATTTACGTCGTCAATACGGTTCCAAAAATAAACCTAAAATAGACACATCATTGATTCTTGCAATGCTTCTTGATTTTGTCATCTATCATGGTTAATTTGGATTTCGGAGACCTGTGGAGGAGGATTTTTAATTGCTTCACAGCCACTTTGTTTACTGGTATTTCAGGCTTCCAAATTTTTTACTGAGCATTGCTTGTATACCCTTATCGGAAATGATTTTCAATTTGGTTAAATCTTGAAGTGGCATTTGGCGTGTGATTTGTTCCGTCAACTTCTATTTTCCTATCCTCTTTCCTTTTCATTGCCCCAAAAGATGTTCTCACTTTCCTTTTCATTGTGTTTTTTCCCATCAAATAGATAAGAGGTGTAAAGAATTTATTCATCTATTCCCTCCCAGAGAGAAACGAATTTTACTCTGAGGTAGAAAGGCTACAAATTATTTGATTGATTCTATTATATCTATTTCTGGTACTTACATGATTGTTACATTGACTTCTGCTGCAGATTGTTAATTTCCTCGAACCCTCAGCTGACATGACTTGCACAATCTTATTTTCTCGGTTGGATTATTTACGGGTACAATTCTTGCTGTTTATCACTGTCCTGAGATATTTTTTCAGATTCTGAGAATTCTCTCTTTGTTGGCCTTTGTTGTTGATTTAAAATTTGTTGCAACTTGGATCTTTCTTGTTTTCATGTACTGATGAAAACATTCTTCTTGTTACATACAAGCCACGTGCCATTATGCATAAATCATATTTGCAAGCGATTATTTTACTATTATGCATAAATCATATTTGCAAGCAATTAGTTTTACTACTACTAGTGCAAGGGCAAGTATTAGTACAGGTTTCACCTATTCGCAGTCACCATAAAACCCAAAGATGCAAAAGATATTTTAAAAGAATCGCCAAGAGTTTAACTCGATTTTTTTTGTAACACGTAGCTTGAGAGAGTTGTTGGTTCTACAGCGGCAAAGAGAATGGTCGACTCGGATAAAGGCGTGTTTGTATTTGCATGAGCAAACTTTCCAAGTTTGACACGGACAGATGTAGCTGGAAGGGTCTCGACGAATGAGTTTCAAAATACCGCTGGACAAATGTATCCATTGGCGTAATTCACACACAAAACGAGTTTCAAGTCATCGAAGCTGCTCGGTTTGAAGAAATATGGCTTCTATGGCCTTACTTACCTGATAACTTGATGCTAGTATGAATATTACAGGACTAATTATGCATTACTCATGTTCATTATTATCCCCTGCTACATCAGAATAAGTTTGTTAAAATTTCATTATTGCATTCGTGTATCACAATTTAATCAGAAGAGTGACTAGAAATGATTTTTACTGACAGTTTTTGTTGCAAGTTTTGATCTCTCAGATATGTGGTCTCAAAATGTGTTCAATTGTCTAGACTTATGACATTATTGTCCTACTGCAAGCTACTAAGTGTTGTGTACCTGGTCAGGGTGTAAACGAATTGAATTGAGTCGAATATGCCGAAAACTTTAAGGTTCGAATCTGACTTAAAATAGATATATCAGAGCTCATTTGAAATTTTAAAAATTTTGACCGGCAATTTAGAACATGCTGGAAATCATGGAAAATAACTATGGGCTCTAGCATTGACTTGACTTAGTTACAAAATGCGAAGAGGATTTGGATTGAATTTTGATGTATTCTAGGAAGCAGGTGGTATGTCGGATTTGGTTTGGAATTTTGATGTATTCTAGGATCTACAGTTTTGGCATGCATTTTATCGTTGCCCTGTCTCATCTCATGTGCTCTACCGTCTAATATCATATTATCCTCAAATAATATGATATTTATCTATCAAAAAATCCCATATAATAAAATTTAAACTCGAAATTTAAGTGAATTATAATAATATAGTTACATTTTTAGATAAAATTTTAGTATATTTCTTTATTGTAAAATATATATCTGTATAAACTTTATGCCAGTACTATACTACTACGTACTTGTATTGTGAGCCCAATTAAATGAATGGAACAATCCTAATCTGAACCAGGCTATGGCCCATTCCATGCTAGAAGGTATGTTCGTATTTGTGAATTAGGGTTTGGTTTTTCACCATCACTACAACCACTGTTGGCACATCTAAGTTGTCTCCACAGTTTGCTCAATCTCACTCGCCAAGCAGTTTTCGAGAGGACAATGGGAGTGTTTACGTTCGTATGCAAGGAATCTGGTGCCGCGTGGTCGGCTAAGCAGCTCAACGGGGAACTCGAGGCTTCAGCTGACTGCACTTTCACCCTCCAGCGTCAGCTGGTTCAAGCCGCTCTCTCCGCAGACTCCTCCGGCGGTGTCCAATCTTCTTTCTCCTATGTCTCTCCTTCCTCGGCCGTTTTCCAGGTTTTTTCCGTTGATTTACGTGTTTTTGTTGAACTGTGATTTTGTTGAACTGTGATTTTCATTTACACAATTCCAATTCGATTATCGCTTGCTTCCCTTAGATGTACACAAATAGATGGCTTTTATCAGTTACTTGAATTTTTCGTATCCTTTTTTTGGTTTGTTATGTTTTGTAAAAACTTTAGTTGCTGCAATAAATTTCTAGGTGCAGATTCAAAGGTCGGTGATACATATTATTGTTAATTTTGAAAATGTCAATATATTAATTATTGTGCATATTGTATGCGGCCTTTTCTTTTTCTTGATTTTTGAATTGATAGGAATTCATAATAGAACCGCTATGATTGAATTAAATAATAAATCATAAGCTGTCAAGGATTCTCTCAGAACCATTAGATAGAATGACTAAAATAAAAATATCCTTTTATTTGTAATTCTTTTTGGAGTCCATACCGTGGATACTTTTAGGTCGATAGTGTTAAGGTATTAAGGGGAAGGGGAATTATTATTTTTTCTTTGGGGATATCTTGGATGATTTGCAATAACATTCTGTAAAGAAATGTTTTTGAAAAAATGATCTTGTGATCGACAAACATGTGGTGTAATGTGATGCATTATATGTTGCAGTGAAATGAGGTCAATTTTTTTAACAAAATAATTTGTAAAAGCCTATTGTTGCAAATGAATCAATTGAGGTGTTTGTGTGGGTGATTGTAGGCAGATAAATTGTTGAGAATTTGATGAGGACTCTGGCACGTGTCCTTAATACCTGTCGTTCTTCTGCTGTTGACATATACTGACTTGTTTCGGATGGGTAGTTCTCTTTCCAGTTTTCACACTTGCAAGTGCGAATCACCTTTTAATCACCAACTTTGATTGCACGTTCTAATAACCGAACTTGTTATCACCCTCTAATCACCAACTTCATCTATCAGGTTATTATAGGCGGCGGCGGCGGTGGGGCTGCATTTGTTGGTGGCAGTGGAGCCTCGGCCCCTGTTGCCTCTGGTGGTGGTGCAGCTGCCGAGGCACCTCCCACTGAGGAAAAGAAAGAAGAGAAGGAAGAAAGTGACGATGATATGGGATTCTCTCTCTTTGATTAGGTTTAGTTCACCATTTACAACAATGTGGTGTTATTCTTGCACGATGTTTCGGTGGCGTTATAAGAGAATTAATTTCCGAGTTATTTACTGTTTTTTATTCAAAAAAAAAACTTACTAATTTTGAAACTAGGATTCCAAATTCAAATGATATGTGCTAATTTTTTTTTTACGTTTCTAAATGCAAATGGGTATGACTACGTTCAATGTTTCTGTTACATAGGAAAGCCGCTTTTGTCTGCCGGACAGAAATTTTATGAATTGCTTACTTTGAAATTTGTTTATTGACGGGAAACTAGGACTACTGCGAACATAGATTTGGCAAATTAGAAAAAGTACTCGAAGGTTCGGAAGGATGAAAACCAAATTATAATCTTGAGTTGGCTCTCCCAGCGTTCCACCTTTATTGACACCAAGAAGAAAGGGCTAAAGGAAAGAAAAACGAGGAAATGGTTACTAACCAAGTAACTTCAGACTATTGTAACCTACATCCTGCCGAACCTAACAGTACAATCAACACATGCTGCAGAAATACTTGAATCTTTATACATTTCCTATTAATTTACACGAGGAAGCAATCGAAGGCAGAAACTTCTGTGGCGGATTGTTAGCTGACCCTGGTACAAGAGCTTGAACAACACTCATTCGAATTTTGTACATCACGGCAAGGACAGTATCGGCCTAGGTGTAATGACCTCCCCAGTTACTACAATTCCGATGATTGAATTTCTGAAGAAAAAGAATAAAGTCACTGGCAGAAATAAAAACGGAACCTGGATCCAAATCCACAAGTTCAACATATCATTTGAGGTTTCACTTCTTTGAAGGCTAATGCCAAGCAATTGGAGGCATCTTCAGACATAGGAATAGATAACGAGGGGCAGGTCTTTTACCAGCATGAAACTTGAAAATCGAAACATGGTCAGCAATACAAGAGAATTAGAACAAATGGTGTGACATGAGATTCGGCATTTAAGTATCTAAATCTGAAAACGTAGGAAGAAAATGCAGCAAAGAAGACAACAGAGAGTGAAAAAGAAAGAATTACCTTTTCCGTATACCTGCTCCAACCGTGTGACTATGTGTTTCCCATAAGTATATTTTTTCAAAGCAGTGAGATGATTTCTTATTATACCAAGCAATAGTTCCCTCTGATCACTGGTGCATTTTTGTAGAATCTTTTGGATGACATAATTCGCATATTGGTCCTTCATCATTACCTACGGAAACAAAAAACATGTGGGAAAATTAAGCTCATGCTAGCAACTGCATAGAGATCGGAAACAGTAGAGTCTTAAGAGTGTGTGGGTCGAACAATATAACTAATGAAGCTTTGCATTTTTGCATCGAAAGTTTGTTCTTAAAAGATCTTAATGGAGGTCTCAACTCTTAATGCTGTTCTTTCATATTTACAAAGGAACTTTGCCATCTGAATGCCTAAAGGTCTTAATTAGATCTAAGAACATCTGAATGCCTAAAGATACATAACATCCTTACACCTGAACATTTATTCAAAATCAAATTTAATGACCCAGGCGCAATATACATTTGGATTCTTGTTTTTTTCAGCTAGAAGAAGACATAGCAGGAACATAAAAAATAATTGCAGTCCAAAACTGTCAAGTGTGTTGAATTAGCTTATGTGAAATACCAGAAATGCTCACTTATAGCATATAAACAGCAAGATCAATAATTTTGAGCTTTAGAATGGCATACCAATATATTATCATTCTTATCACCATGACCAACAATCTCCTTTAACAGCAAGTCCCTTGACTCGGAATCACCATACTCCAAACATTTTTCAACGACATTCGATGCAAATTTATGCTGGCTCAATTGTACTATAGATCCAGATAATTTTTCAATGATCTCACTCCGTTCACGAGGGATTCCCCTCGCCAGAACATGCTGTCCATTGTTAAAACAAAGATCAGTATCCCAGTAAATGGATGAAATAACATTCCACGATTGACGGCTTATAAGGTGCATTATTATTGGTTAAACCTTTTAAATAACAAATCATAAACTTCTAAAGTAAGGTAAAAAATGATAATCATAATTAGAGAAGTCTTAACGTTTTTTTTTTAGTTTTAATGTATTTGTGGACGCAGGAACTTTCTTGTGTTTGACGTGTAGATAAAAGAATGCTGTAAAAAACACCATTGAGCTCTCTAAGTTAATTGCTATAGGTAAATTGCTTCCTAATAAAATAATCTCACAAAAAAGAAAAAAACAAAACAATATACAACTTCATGAGAGATAATATCTAGAATCTCATATGTTCCAAATCAGCCCCTCTAAATTCTCTAGGAGCTTAAATATTAATAAAACAAGCTTAACCAAATAGTCTTGACGTGTGCTTCTATATAACTGATCTTGATATCCTATAAAAAATTAACCAGACCAAGTAAAAATAGATGAAGAACATGGGAAAATGAGGAAATAATGCTAAACCACAAAATCCTGGAGGTGAAATCGACCTGTGTGACATAGTTGCCATACTGATCCTGTGCAAGAGAGCACACTGAATCCAAAATCTCACTCACTATGAACTGAGTCTGTAACTCATCATTGCAATGCTCCAGAACCCTCTTTAATTAGAAATAAATGTAAAAAGTGTTAATATTGTTAATAGAAACAAAGTGAGAAACTGAAATATCAACTAGAGAACCTTGTGTTTTGAAAATGCAAAATTACCTGAATGACACGACAACCATAAGGATGCATGGAAAGTGTGGCAACTTGACCACGAAAAGAAGAAATAATGAAATGAATACTATCAGCCGGAATACTCTCAATACATTTTTGAATAACATGGTTTCCATTTTGATCACGGACACATCTCATGACATGTCCATCAAGCTCTTTGGCGAGCCTCACCTTTTGTGCTACATCAATGACTTCAAATGCCTACAACAGAATTCAACAAAAGACCAACAAATAGCTTTCAAAATGAGTTGAGTAATCAAGAGCATTGATGGACTCAAGGTAAGATATTCACCTTTTGGATTACACGACACCCATACATCTGCAAACTCAATTGTAAAATTTGGCCTTCCAATTGATTTGCAAGGTTCTCCTTTTGCCCAGGGCTACCATATTCAAAAAGCTGTACCAAAATAACATGGAAATATAATCCTCCATGACAATCGATTGACATAAAGAAGATGAATTTTATTAATTAGAGACTGCACCTTCTGTATAACATAGTTGCCAAAAACATCAGTCATTAGTTTGGATGCATGAGGAACAACTTCCTTGAAGACTGATTCTTTCTCTTCAAGACTACAGTGTTCCAACTTCTGCTGAATGAATCTACTTCCATGTTGATCAACACTGATGTAAAGTATCATAGAAGATCATGAACCCCTTGGCAATTGATGCATAAGTGAAGGAAATATAAGGTCAGCGATAACTTACCTAAATTCACCAATATGCCCTACTATATCAGACAGCTCAAATCTTTGACCCTTACCCAATTTCAGTTCCTCGAGAAAAAAATTTGAACTCATACCATTCCAGCTCTGATTTTGCAGTCCATAATTCTTGCTAGTGTTGCCAAGGAAAGCGTGATGCGTCGTGCTATTTCTCCCACCAGAAGAACTGGGCCCCACCACAGGTTTTATTGAAACCACCGGACTAAAAATAGATGAAGGAAATTGCAATCTGCTCCCAATATTAAAGCTGTTGTAGCCGATCCCAGATGAATGTGGAGGTTTCTGGTCATTTGGGAAACCAGTAAGATCTGCCCCCGTTTTGAAGTCACGAGAATTCAGTTGGCTCACTGCAGCATCAGTTTTAGGTGCTTGATGATCAAACTGACCATATGCACCATAGGAATTTCTTAATGGCGGCTGATAATACTGCATACGATAGGGCTCAACAGATGGAGGCTGCATGTTAACTCCAACTTGTCCATAATATTTTGGTAGATTTTGCGTATCATAAGCATGTGCATTCCCTCCATCGGAAACCCCAGGATTGGGAAAGGAAGCACCATCAAAAGCCAGAGGAAAAGGACCCTGAGAGGGATATCCTGAAATATATGATGGAAGAAAAGCAGAGTTTATAGTATATCCACCCATGCTATATTGCGGGGTGAAGTAGCCAGCTGGGTGCATATTCTGATAAAAAGTACTTTGTGGAGTCATAAATGGAGCAGGAGCTGGTGGGGTATAAAATGGAGGTGTGAATCCAGATGATTGAAGTGTTGGTTGCACTTCTCCTGTTGAAACACTCGTAGAACCGTAGAGAAACTGGTTCAAGCTACCATACGGATGACTCGTTCCAGGATAAGTCATCTGAGAGAAAGGGCCTGGAACTCGAGAAATATTGCTTTCTTGCAGACCTGCTGCCGTTTGCAATGTATAATTTTGGGGAATGGGTTGCTCTTTCTTGTTAGACTTGTTACGGTTCAAATTCGAAGTATCGCCAACTCCAGCTGTTGATGACTCGTCCTTTAAATCGACTTTGCCAGCACTGAAGTCTCGTTCATCCAGAGGAGGACGAACTTTTATGTTGCTTTCATCATCCAATGATAAGCTTAAAACACCCCCTGTAAGAGGGTCAGGTCGTGTTACATGCTTCATATGATCTAAACTGGGTGTATGTATACCATCAGATGACATGCTAACTGAACGATTATGCTGTACATGTGAGTTGTCATCAACAGCCTTTTCCCCCACAGATTTATGGCTATACTGATCTTGAGAAGGGGATGAAGTTTGGCCGGAATCTTCCTGCATCGTAATGCATTTTTGTTACAATTTCAACAGAAGCATGCAAAGAGGTCAGGAATCTAACAACAGCAAATCAAGAGTCGTACAGTTAATAACTCTATAGATTGTAGTTTATCGAGTAGGTAAGTTATTAACGATTTATCCTAAAAAAGGATGTATAGAGATGCAAGCAGAAAAATAAATGTTCTTGGATAAATAAAACTTGAGTCTCAAGCACATAATCCTTTGTCTTGAGGAAATTAAAAACGCTACCCGCGTTGAGTGGAATGAGTCGTCACGGAAAACCAATGAAGCAGATTTATCAACAGATGCAGATGCACTCCGTTCTGAAGACCTATCATCCTCAGACTCTTCTTCATGAGAAGGAAGGGTGTTCCTGGCAACGTTGACGTGAGGAATCATATTCTGATCGCTTCCACCAGAACCACGATGGTGAAATAGATGACGGCTCTCCGAGTTGAAAGGCTTACTAAATCTTCGATCCAAAATGACATCAGAACCATGGTAAGGAAAAGGTAGATCAGCATCAGTCTCACATTTTCTATTAGAGGGGCCTGGATGCAAATCAAGACTCAAGGTGGAATTACTCAGGGATAAGATATTTTCAATTGCTGCCAGAGAACCTTCCATGCTTGGCGGTGCACTTTCACTCCGGCTCGGTATCCTATCCTTTTCAAGGCTTTGAAACTTTCGATCTTTCAAGAAAAACTAAAATCTTCAATGGTCAGCGTTGCAGATGAAGATGATCCATAACTATCCGACTGCTTACGAGGTGGCCATTTTTCTGTCCCTTCCAATATCCTAATGGGGCTTTCAGTTGCCATGAAAGTAAGGATAACTGAGCCTTGTATTGTCTTATCACTGGCACAGTGCCCAGATATTCCCCTGAGAACGAAGTTTGACTTTAGTCCATAAGAAATATTCAAATTTAAATCATTTTAAAAGAAATAGTGCATATGGTACACAAGCGACATAATTCATTTCATGATACGGTAATAATAATCAGAAAAGTGCTTTCTGATCAAGAAAAACAAGTTTTGGTGCCAACTAAAAGCTACTGGCGTCTGCAGCAAGTATGAATTTCTGCAACACCATTTATGAAAAATCATGCTAAGTCTTACTGAAAGATTTTTTTGGCTCCTTGAGGAGCTAACATATCCTGAATCTCAACCCCCTTAAAGCATTCAGCCATCTTCCTCTACCAGTACATAATGCCAGTGGTTGAGCAGAAGTATTAAGTCACAGAAACGTATTCTTCCACGTGTTTTGGGGAAAGTATGTTCCTATTAAAGCACATACTCCCTGCGTTTTGGAACAATTACTGCCCCCACATTGACTCTCATTCTCATATTAATCTAGATCGGTGAGAATGGCTAATGTATGCCATCCAAAACAAGTTACAGCAACTGCCAAACTTCAGATTGTCAGTATCTGTTAAGTCAGAGGTTCTCTTTTTGCACATGAAGAAAGGGCTTTAGAAACAAATATAAGTTCTCAATGAATATGAACCAGCTGATGAACAGCATCACTAGTACACTTGTTCCTTCTGATGCTTATATGCATAAAACTAACTGTCCTCTGCCCATTACTTATTTTCGACCAAATAAGTGCTAGAAAGAACCAACAGGACGCATCAAAATGTTTCAAATCCTTTCCTGTCAAATATTAGGCACCATAAACAACAGCTAGCTATCTCTGTCAAATTTAAACATCACCACTTGGTTGAGTGTCGACTACAATAATCCACACTCGATCAGGAAAAAACGAGTGCAAGCTGTCATGGGACCGAAATAGAAATTCAGTCCCCAATCCAACGTTAGCAAAGCGAAAAACCAAATTCAACTAGACAGAAATAATTGTAATAGCCAAAAAATACGCACACAGACGAAGTCAACTATTAAGCAACACAAACCATGAAACCACACACATGGTAGAATATAAAAAGATCCAATCTTTTGAAGCTTTCTGCAAAAAAAACAGCAGATTTAATGCATTTCCTGCAAAACCCTAATCAAAGTAACATTAAAGGATGAAACTTTGCACAGAAAAGCTCAAGGAATTCAATAAAGATTCTTCCCCAAAAAATCTTTACATACCAGGGCTCACAGGTCCAAAACCCTTTGATTCTCTTTCAAAGGCAGAACGACTAAGAAAGGGGATAGAGGGAACCGTGGGAGTTTTGGGGTTTGACAAGCGAGACAAAGCTTCCACAGTAGACGGGATACAAATTGGTGGGTTTTACTTAAAATAGTCAAACTTTGCTAGTTCCAGAGATGGTTGATTCTTGGCAATTTATTTGTAAGGTGTGGAATATGCACACCACACCCATTATTAGCAACATAGATATTAGTGAATCGTACGAGAATTTTGTCTGCAGTTGCGCACATATTTTCTGCAATAAACGGCCACACGACACAGTTATCTCTATACGACGTATATGTTGGCTGTGACCCTCTTCACTCACCAAGAATCATTTGATTCATAAATCATACAAGTATATCTTTATTTTTCTATAAACCCAAGTGTATTTTATACTTTTTTTTTAAACCAATACACTCTAAATCTACATATCAAACAGAGAATTTAAGTAGACTGATATTGGCTACTAACTAGACTTGTCACATTTCCATTCGACCCCTTTTTTATTGCTCGAAATCTTCTAAAAACTATCTTGAAGAATCGAGCAACTCAACCATAAAATCGGATTTGATTAAAAAAAAAATGTTATATTTCTATACATCATGTACCCTTGTAAGATTTTGCTAATAGTATGTTGGTTAATATAATTCATATGCCAATTGACTATTATAGATATTCATGATATCTAAAAGAATGTTACTTTTTTTAAAAGAAAGAAAAGGAAGAATGTTACTCTTTTTTAATTTAAAGTAAGTCACTTGTGTTTCAATTAATGTTCCAATAATAAACCACCAACATGGCCACCCGCTATGGAAGTGGAGCCCATTTGCATGGCTAATCGGTAGCTAATTACTGGGCACACACATGACCACATATATTCATGTACATTTTTTAAGTACCAATAATGATTATAGGCCATCTTATAAATATAAAGATAACAAAAAACTTATTTTATTAACTTTGATTTTGTTTTGATTCTAAACAATTTATTATATCACCTTATCTACCTTGTGATTCGAGCATTTAATTGAAAGTTTAAAATAATCCAATTTCATATTATGTTTTATTCAAATAAAACTCATGTAATATTTATTCATTAATCATCAAGACCAATGATTGTTTAACTAAAATCAATAAAATTTTTAATTAATTATATACAGCAATCCAATTATACAGATCACAATATTATCTATCATATGATTATTTATTTATATTCATTATAATTAAAAATATTGATCATTTTATTTTGAATTTAATCAATCAAATCAAATATGTATATTTATATATTACTATTTATAAAATAATATTCCACATCTAAATCTCATATTTTATCAATCACACAAATTTTATATTATATCCCATAAACCAAACGAAAACTTAAATAGTCATAGACAGTAAATGTAATAACTACAACCGGAAACACTATCGAAAATTAAACTCTATAACATATTACATTTGGAGAAGTAGTAAGTCTCTGTCTGAAATCCCCACCACGTTGCTAGTTTTGTATACAAAGACTTTATTATATCAACAATAATAATTTATGTGTAAACTAACTTTATTGTATCAATATTTAATAATTTATCATAAAGTATATACCTTAATAAGTAGTGTATATGTATGTATATATAAAGTACACAAAAAATAAAGGATTAGAAGAACCATGAAATTCAGAATTATTGTTAGTTTTTTAAAAACTTATTATTATTATTATTTTTTTTTTGGTAACGTATCATAATGAATATAGTATCTGGGCTGAAGTTTTCTCTCTATTTTCCTTTTTTTTTTGGTTGGAGAATTCTGTTCAGTTATTTATATACGTGAGAAAACCTCGCTAGGGCTTTTAAACTTTTAAACGCACGAATCCATCCAATTCAGTTTCTTCTACAACAATCAATGCTATATGATACAACAGACTTCGAAATTGCATTAACATATATAATTGGAATTTAATGGGGGATGACAGAGGAGACCGCGAGAAGCTGACGCTGGTGGCGAGGAAGCCCAGTTTCGGGCTGCCCACCGCCTGCCCGACATGTCTGCCCGTATACATCTATCTTAGATTTGCACAGATCCCCTTTAATCTGGAATTCAATACCATTTACATTGATTCTGGTAACTCGTTTCTCATGTTGCAATGTTTGTACCTTGATCTGTCTGCTTTCATATTTATACTTTTGGATGGCTCATTTTAATTTCGTAAGCTGGAAAGTATAGTCAAGAAGTAGCTTATCATCAATTGTTCTTCGGTACAGTCTTGCAGCTGGTTCGTCAAGGAAATACAGCCTTGAACTTTTTTTAGGATGGTTATGAGCCAATTCGCCGGTGGTGTAGTTATAAAATAAACTTTATCAAAACCGTAGAAATGTTTTTATTATTGAGAACTTGAAATTGGAGATGACCATTTGAGCTATTGGTTGCTTTGTTGTTACTAAGAATCGAGTGAGGAAAGAAAAATGAAGAAATGGAGGGATAATAGCATTCCAAAGAGGGTGTGGAAATTAGATCACGGAAGAAATGGTACTAAATGTTGCATTTAACCAAGTCATACATGCCTTTCATTTGCAACTAATGAACACAAAAACTGGCCACTGTCCGATGCGAGGTATACATACCCAATCTTGCCAACTCATCACAAATTGGCCAATGGCACCATCCTCCAATTTTTAGACATGTTTAAATCATGCCTCGTCAACTAGCCTGCTGCAGGACTGTTTCAAATTTCTTTTATATGTAGCTTCACATGTAATGTACTGTTGTTTCCTCTATCACATTGCACTAAAAAAGGATAGTATTCGTTTAACTTGTGTTGCTGATATACCAGAGCTAGTACTTTTCAACTGTTCTGGAACTTGACTAGGTGGCCAAAAATGTTGTTTCTACCAGATCAAATACCTTTCATTGAATCTGGTGATTATGTTGCTTACAATAATGAGAAGGGTGGAGTAATCCAGAATTTAAAGGAAGATGGTATCGCTGATTTGGACTCGGAGGTTCGTGGGATACCCGAATGGTTGTCAATGAGGGCAATGGTTGAATCATGGCTTGCTGATGCAGTCATGTATGAGTTGTGGGTGGGATCTGATGCTAAATCGGCAAACAAGATTTATTTCTCTGATCTCCCATGGCCAATAGGAAAAGTTTTGTATTATAAGCAAGTTCGCATTGTCAAACAAGTACTCGGGATAACATCCAATAACGCTGAAAGAAGAGAAGAGGAGGTATTTTGGTTACATTTACTTGGTGTAGTCCTTTTATTGTCTGG
Source organism: Dorcoceras hygrometricum (assembly GCA_001598015.1). Taxonomy (NCBI): domain Eukaryota; kingdom Viridiplantae; phylum Streptophyta; class Magnoliopsida; order Lamiales; family Gesneriaceae; genus Dorcoceras; species Dorcoceras hygrometricum. The sequence continues at coordinate 154,050 of KV011136.1, read as the reverse complement.
TTAATATTTTAAAACTTAATCAGTCTGTTTGATTCTGGTCACTCATTTCTCATGTCACTATTTTCCTGGCAGATCTACAGTAGAGCAGCGTTGGCTTATAGTGCTTTATCATATAAGTTGGGGGACCAGTCCCTTTTCTTTGAAAACAGGTCCCTTTCGAAACAGTGTTATCAGAATTTTTTTGTTGTATTTATGAATCCTGCATAAGGCATTATTTTTTTATACAGGCCAACGAGTTTGGATGCATTTTTCGTTGGACATGTTCTTTTTACAGTTCATGCATTACCAGTGAGTACTAGTAACTTCATTTCATTATTTATTTTGTTTGATTTGTCATTGCCAAGTTGGCCATGCAGGATGTTTTCATGAATTTTAGGCCATCATGTATTTTTCTTTTTAACTGAGTTCCCTGTTCGAACTTAACTTTATTTCAAAATATTCAGATATCTAAGATTAAGCAGGATATCTAGAAACTCCCCTTCCTCAAATGTAAAGAAAAGCGATCCAATCAGACAGGTTAAAACAATGCTCTTAGTCTTGATCAAACCGAAATGATGTTTAATCGGCTTGATATGCTCCCATGGGTTGCTTCTCTATGTTTGATTCTTGAATCATTATATCAATTTGTCTGAGAGCGCAAGTATAGTCGCCCTATATATAAAAGAGGTAATTATTTTTACTTCTAGGATCTTAAAGGTATTGAATTGGGCACAACATTTGTGCTTCTTTCTTGTCTTTTATTCCTTCCTCGTGTCATCAGGCTTCAGTCATGAAATTTATCATGATCTTCAAAAGTTTTGCTTGTTAAGCCCAAGCGATCAAGTTCGTTCAGTTTCTCTTTGACAATGATACCCACTCACCTTTGCTCCATTCCAAGTCCTCGAAAAACGATACGGTCTCATGGGGATGCATTAGAGATTACAAATAAGAATGGTTTGAATTTAGAAATGAAGGCTCTCAAATTGGTGAGTATGATCCTGGGCTAGTTGAATTATTCCCAAGGTTGTCTAGTGGATTCTTCAAAACTTAACTACGAGCAGATTATCAACTGGCAAAAAATCTTTTAGTTAATGTGTAAGTTTCCCAATGGTTTTTCATTTGTCAAGAATCAAGATTAATAGGGATTCGGTCTTCTAAACCTCTAGAAGCATGCTGGCTGTGTGTCAATTCAGGAAGTTTTGAGATATTTCGTTTTTAATGGCTATGAAGAGTGAAGACCCAGAAAATACGAAGTTACTAAAGCCAGTTTAATGCTAGAAACTTAGTCACCATTAATTTACTCTTGCAAGTTCTTGATATGTTCATCCATGTTTTAATCATATTATCTGATGCATTTTATGTTTTTGATATTAAGAAATTGTTTCTGATATTGAGACATTGACTTCAATATTTTATGCAAAAGAAGTCTTCAAGGCCTCAGAGAGAATATATCCTTTATCTTATCGCTCTTTTACTGTAGGAATCATCGGTTCTAAGAAACAAGCTCTTGTATCATGCAAATCTTATACATTATGCTGAGAATCTTAAGATGCGGTATTTAGATGCCAGTTCATCTTCTTCATCCATTCCCCAGGGAGACCCCTCTTCTTCTTCTGAGCAAAAGCCTTCACATTGGAGTGAGTCACTATCACCTTTGTTGCAACTGTTCCTGCAACTATGCAATTATCTGTCAATGTTTGAAGACATGTTACAGCATCATATATATCATTCTCACCTATGTTGCAACCGGTCCTGCCATTATGCAATTATATGTCAATATATAAAAACATGTTACAGCATCATATATAGTATCACATTCAGAATATACTAAAACAGAATTCACATAATGTTTTGAAGAATTGACACTTGATTGAAGACTTATGTTTTGGATTCGAATCTCATTTTGTGATTTCGTAAAGAATTACTAAAGCAATCTTAGTAACTAATCTCTGAGGAATTGCTCCCAATCATGATAATTGTGTACAAAGAATCTTTGATGATATATCTGTTCCTCCCCGATTTAATGGATTTTTGTACTTAGAAAGAGCACTTTTGGCTTTTAGATCTTGCTTGTTTTGCATGACTACTCTGCTCTAAGATGCTGTGAGCTCCTGAGCCATGGACGGTTAGAGATCATTCCTTGGAAAAACTTTGGAGCCTTTGACAGTTGATCATTCCTTAATATTTGGAATTCACATGCTTTATGATTGATGGTTCAGAAAGAAGACATCTATAGCTGATGTGACAACAATTAAAAGTGTATCAAAGTAGTCATTTGAATATCATTTCTTTTTGTGACCTTTTCTACTTTGGCTGCCAATGCTATTTAATTTTCCGCATTTGGCTTTCATCTATGCCTTAAGATAGAAATTCTCTTCTTACAAACTTTAGGTTCAAAACCAAAGAGCAAACCTAAGAAGGAGAAGACAGAGGAAGAGAAAAAGTTCAGGAGAAGGGCTAAATATTTTCTGGCTACTCAACTTGTTGCAGTTTTAGTTTTCCTATCCATCTTTGGAGGACATGATGATTCTGAAGTAGAGCTTGAGGACGATAATCAAGGGTTGCTTTCTGACTAGAATGACTCAACATTTACAATTTTGTGAGGTTTAATGAGTCCTTTACTTCATGTTACCATTGAAATCTGCATTCATAGAATAAAAAGTTTAGAATTTGGTGGAAGGATTTGTTATATTTGTAAACCACCGAGAGATGGCAGCTTTTCAGCTTTTAGCTACTGGATTTTTCTTCTGCCTGTACGCTGATCACTGGATCAAGAAATGAATTTGCTGTTTGGCGTGGTCGTTGTCCTGCTGGTTGGAGATTAGATAAATGAACTGAAGTACAAGAAAATGCGACTGATATGTGACCAAAAACTCACATTTTTTGCTCTTAAGAAACCAGAATAAATTATGACATGTGGTCATCTACTTCTCCACTTCTACACTTTAGAAAATTTATCATTTACATAGTGTCTAAGTAACTACCTAAGCAAAACCAACTATTTTGCAATCCGTTTTGAACCCTTCATGATCTGCATAGAATCTTCCCATTTCCTCATCAAATCCGCATAGCCCTCTGCAGAATTAACGGCAAACTCGGTTAAAGAACTAACAGAAACAGACATTCCAGCACACACCACTCTTATGGCAACCTCAGCCATTTTTTCTGCCGTCATAACTTCATCTTCAAAATGCTCTGCCTCCACAATCTCCATTTTATTTCCCACAAACTCATCTCGAAACCTCCTAGATCCACCTGAATGACCCGAATTTTCCTTCATCTGTTGTGCATACAAAGAGCCAACCCCTGCTGCAAAAAAGTCAAGTCCATCGAGCACAGGTGCTTCATGGACAGCATCTAATAATTTCGACCATTGGATGCAGGTTCTGAATATAGGTGGGGCAAATGATAAGGATTCTTGAGGGGAACCCGGTGGTTTCGATGAGTTAGGATCTGCTCGAATGCAACATAGGAGCCATGATGTGAGTGCATGGATATATGATCGTTGAGAAACAATCCATGAGTTGAAGCAGGATCGCCAGTTTCTGAGCTCAGTCTCGAGGTTAGCTGCTGAACTGGCTAGCTTGTGTGGTTCGGAGGGTGACATTATTGTATATTTTTTTGTTCTAGAAAGCTTTGAGGGCGTACCAGCTAGTAAAATCTTGGCTTCATCTAGTGTACGTTTCTGCAGCTGATGGCATTCGGCCATCATCTCCCACATCCTTGCTAACCTGCAAGAGTAGTCTGATATAAAATAAGTCAAATAAAAAAATAATTGACACTCGTTAGAAGGGTTGTCAAATTTTGATCAATGAACTATTTTATGACCATCTAAAATCTTAATATTTTATGGTACATCCTCCCAACCTTCTGGTGGAACTATTCTGAACGACGGCTTTGTATGAATGCTTAACTAAATGAAACACCCCAAAATGCGGGATTGAAGAGAAGGGTTTTTTTTCCTTTGTCGAACTTACCCTTGTACTAATTCTAATATCTGAGGCTCAAGCTCTTCATCCCTTAAAGTTTCAATCCTTTTTGAGATAGCTTCAACCGAGTGTATTGACACTTTAATTTGAGTGTGCAAATCTCTAATGCCAGCTCGTGTTTTATCTACAAAAGAAGCGTCTTCTCCCCTTACATCTTGTTTTCTGAGCTGTGCACACTTCTTTTCATATGCTATTCGAACACGTTCACCAGCCTGTTTGGATTCAAACAGAACAGCTAAATGATTTGATATCAAATGATTTAATATTTAGTGAATTATTGATCATTCGCTGCATGCATAACAGTGGATGTAGATCACCAGATACGGGAACATACTCTAACTTCTTGGTAAAGTTTCTTTTCCCAAGCATATAATCTATCAAGTGTGGATTGGTGACTCCCATATAGCATGCAAGATTCCTCGGAATAGTTGCTGCTACTTTCAGAGGCTGCTTCATTGTTACTTGAAGTAGTGGCTAAAAATCTTGATGACGATGAACGAGATGAAGCTGACCTGAATAAAACTACCGGATTCAACATTTTCAAAGCTGCAAGACAAACGAGAGATGATATAAATAAAGTGTTCGAGCATTGTTGCATATATACTTGAAGCATTCAAGCAAGAAAACTAAAAGTGCTTCAATATATATTTTTCGAAAGCCAAGGGGGTTGATTTAGGTATTTGGGATTGGGAGGCGAGGGGGTGATCAAATGGATTTCGGGAAGGGCAACACTTGCAATTTTAGAAAGAGTTCACTTAAAATTTCAGAATTCAGTCAGACTAGACCTGTGAGATCATTTGTCGATGACAAGTATTGAGCCTGGTTGGCCTCCAAAATGGAAGACACCTCCTTGGCTGCATTACAAGCAGCCGTGAACTGATCTTCAAGATCCTTCATAACTTCTGCCATACTTGTTGGTCTTTTGTTAACATAAACAGTAAATCCAGGCATATCTTGTTTTGATCCACCACCATCAACAGCAATGGTTTCTTGGCTGCTAACACGGTCAACATTTCCAGTCTTTTCTACTTCCAGGTTTTGATGTTCCGGGGATTGTGATCCTCGAATATTCTTATCGACCTCTGGTTCATCTTCTTCACTGTCATCATCTCTATCCTCACTACTGTCTGCGTCTTCGATAACCACTTCCTCTTTATCTAAACCCATACCAACCTTATCAAGCTCTTGTTTCGTATCAACTCGATCATCAATCTCCTCTGGTTCAGTTTCCTCTTCCAACTCAGGTATACCTTCCTCTTCCCTAACTTGCCATAGCCCATCATTTTCATCATCAAGAAATGTCCGATCAACGCTACTTCTCGTGGGATAGCCGTAGTAATCTAATGAAGAAAAGGGGTTCCAAAAGAAATCCCATTGGTTCCTTTGAGGTGATGGAGAATAGTTAGGCTGTGCGTGATTGTTTGGCGAGTAATGGAAGAACGACGAATTCATGGGAGAGGACTGCATTTGGAAAATGCTGTCCATCCCAAACCTATGAACAGGGGAGTGAGCTTCAACTCTGAAAGTTTCTGCATTCTGAGGGAGCCTCTCCTCAACAGAAATTGAAGGATTCCCACTAGGCCGGTAGTAGTTGATTCTGTAAGACGTCTTTGATTCGGGTTTAAAGGGCGCTGCCGCTATGAAACCAGGGCTCTTCGTCTTTACAGGAGTGTTATAAGGTGGTTTTGTGAACGAGTCTAACAGAAATTCACGAGGCTCGTCTACCTCAATATATTCACGAAGAGCAACAGAAACTCTTTTCATTGACTGCATATATGCAATGTGGCCCATAGCAAATTTCAATCTCTGCTCAACTGCTTGTTTGATGAACTTCTTCCGAGCCTTACAGAGCTGGACAGACTCTTCATCGTCCAACTTCGATAGAGAACATCCCATATTTCTTCAAAAAATTTCGCTCTCGATTCTGTGTGGGGCCTGCTTTCATGAATTTTTGAGGCTTGAATCAAAATGGAAAAAACATTCAAGGAGCTCGCTTGTTGGCCCCACTAGATTCATAAAGAAGTCTTGTGTCTACGAAAGGGAAAAATATTGCTCTTCGTTAGCACATAAAGCCACCAACATTATAACAGAAAAATTCCTTAATTCGGTCTCAAGTTAAGAGAAGGATTCAAAGTGACATAATAAACAACAACATTCTTCTTCACTGAAACTTACTAATAATGAAAACATCAGCTTTCGAATATAACAGACGGGTAAACTGAAACAACATTATGAAACATTCTTGTTTTCACATTATGGAAAATCCCAAGATATTCTACTGCCACACAAGAGCAAAAAGAGAAATTTAGCAGGGAAAATGTGAAAAAAGTTGAAAAAATTCAAAATTTTCGGCCGTCCCTACCAAGAAGCTAGAAACTACTTGTACTAGAGTAATAAAAATGGAAACATCAATGTGTATTTAGCTACCTTGAAAGGATGGAAAGAAGAAAGTCAAAAAGGCAACTGTTAGAGCATTAGAGTGAAAGTCGAATAAAAATATATATGCATAGAAATGACGTAATAATAAATTCCCAGGTGTAATCTTCATTAAAAAAGCTAGAAGAGTAGAAGGTGACAAAAATTGAGTTGTCTAAACCCACTCTTGAAGAGAGCCCCTACTCTGAACTCTGAAGCATGGTAAATCACCTATTGAAGATGTATCAAGAAACAAGTGTTCGTGTTGATTCTTGAAAACAAATATTCACAGAACGAACAAAATATAAACAAAACAATCATGAATCATAGACTAAAAACAGCTAAAGACGATGCAAAATAGGAAAAACTTAAGATGAAAATGGGAAAATAAAAAAAAAACTCTGTTGAAAAATAAAGGCTCCACTCAATTCAGCATGCATACAAAATTCTATAAATAGTTACTACACACCAGCTTTCTGAAATAGCAAGAACCCAATAAATTTTCACCACTCAGCTCATGTACACGGGCCCAGAAAAGGTACAATGAACAGAATTCACAAGCATACGAAAATTTATAGCAAGAAAGAAAAAGACAACCTCTTCCAAGGAACCAGATTTCATGACTTCGCTGTTTAATTACTCTGACAGATTAAACGACTTGTAATAACTAAAACAAATTGGAAAGGAGAAAAAGAACTGGGTTTATTTGAAAATGTGAATGGCATGAAAGTTTATTCCTACCTCAATGAAAAGATTGTTGCTGCTGCTTGATCACAGTTGTCTTGTGAGAGAGAGAGAGAGAGAGAGAGAGAGAGAGAGAGAGACGATGTGGGGAAAAAAGGAACGGTCAAAAAAAATATATTTTCTTTAAAGTGAAATTAAAAAGAGGAAAATAAAGCAAAATAAAGGTTTCATGTTGGATATCAAAGATAATAAAGGGAAGCGTAATCTTACGCCTACTCTATTGCCCTTGTTGATGAAAAGAAATCTCGAATATGCCATCCATTTCGGGTCAATAAATGGAGTGACCCGTTTGGTGAACGGATCGGTTGTGTGAGAACTACCGTTCCAAATTTAATTCTTTGTTGGTTGGTCCTTCCAGCGATATGGGATTTGCGATTAGTGGTGTGTGACAATATGAGAGAGAAAAATATATTTCAAGATTTTTAAAAAAGAAAAGTTTAGTACTTATATCATCATAATATGGTATGGGTTGCTGGTTTTAAGTCTTTCTTTATTTCTTAAATTTTGTTGTAAGATACAACATATAATAAAAAAAAAAATATTAGCAAGATACTCTAAATTTAACATATCAAAATGTTTAGCCTAACTATGCCGGCATAGATATCATAGATAGGCAACTATAACTTTGCAATTTATTTTGTATTAATTATATGTTGTATGGAGCGGATTAAAATCTATCATGGGAAATCATTGTTTTTAAAACAATAGAAAGTAATGAATAAATGGAGTCATCAATAGGTCAAGGGAATCTTTGTTGATACACCTGATAGCTAATCTGGCTGAACCACTGTCAGAGGTCATTAATTTGTTTAAATACTTATTTAGATACAATATTTAAAAATTAATGAGGATCGTGCAAAAAGAAAAAAAACAAATATGCCAAAAGGAGAAAAGATAATATGGACCCACTGAGATGTGGATCAAATAAGCATCCTGACTAAATTACCCCTCGTTTGATAGACATCTGTCGAGACTGCCATCGGAGGAATATTATTTTGGTAGAGCACACACACCCACGGCTTTATATCTTGTTTGGTATATGATTGTAACTAATGTTCTACAAACCGTTGGGCCGAACAAGAGCCCTTGACTCCGAAGGTGGTATACAACAATAGATTTGGCCCACACACAACTGGGCCGAACAAGGACCCATGATCTGGATCCATAGAGGTGATCCAAATAGGATTACATTTTCCCCAGAAAATGGGTGGTTATAGCTAAGGAAAATATCATTCATAGATGGGAAAACTTACCACGTAAAGAAATATAGAGAAAACCTTCCACAAAATGTTATTTGGAAAACTTTTAGTGTTAGTTGAAAATCTAATTTCTCAAAAACCAAAATCACTTTCTACTAAATTTATTTATTACCAAATAACAAGCACAATTACCCCAAATGAAATTCAATGTCCGCTAATAATAAATAAGAGGTGTGATAAATACCAAATTAACATGAAGCAAAATTTTGTGTAATTTTTTTTTTTAAATCACAAATAATATTAAAGAAAGTGCAGTTTCTTGAGCGAGGACGGAGCCAAACAACGTTCAACTCTCAATTACTACTACACGCTCAGTTCTTATTGGATGCGAGCTAGATCTCAGACACGCATGTGAACCAGTAATTATAGTTAATTATTATATGTAAACGAGTCTATATATCTATATGTATACATATACGCAACTTCTTTTCTAAGATTCGAATCGTTGATCCCTCTTTCGACGTTGTACTATTCAGTCACTCAGGTAATAGATTTCGGTGGAAATGGGTGAATTTTTGTGTTTTTTTTAGTGTTATTGTGTTACTTTTTATGTGTGTGGCAAAGATTGAATTTTGGTGTTTGGTGAATGCGTGAGTAGCACGTGAGAGGATTGAAATTGTGAAGATGGTCGATTTGTTTTTGCTTTTGTTTTTGTAGTGTATCACTACAATGTGATTCATTCTTTTCCGGGACCCTTTTCTTTGTTCTTGAAGCTAATTTCTTTGCACTGGATTAAAAGCTCGAGGATCATGTAAACCAAAATCACCGAAGGATTTCTCCCGTTATTTGATCTTAATATACACATGATCGAGTTACTTTGGTTTATTCTGAATTTCTGATGCTGTAGCTGCGATTATTGTGTGTGGACATCAGTATGTATTGGTTATCGAATACCGTCGACTCTATCTTGTTTATGAGGTTTATATGGTCCTTTGGGCTTGTTAGAAGCGGAATCCGCATCCTAATCACATAATTGAGCTGCCCTTCTTGGTTTCACTGTAAATTAGCAAGTTTATTGCTAATTTGTTGATACGAAATCTGGGCTCCCATTTTCTTCTGTGAATTCTCGAGTTTGCAATTGAGTAACTACATTTTTAAACAGATGTTACTTTTTAATGCGCTGACATCGGTTACTTCTTTTTTCTTGTTTACTGCCATGTCATATACTTGTTCTTATTATTTCCATAATCAATTCTCAGTTTTAGGTGTTTTTCTACTATGCATGTTAAGTGAACTATTTGATCTTCTTGCAGACCGTTGAGAGCCCGTGAACACCTGTTTGTTCCGCAGGCTCAGCTACAAGCTAAATCCTGTGTTTGGGGCTTATACTTAGGAGAAAGATTAGGGATCCAAGTTGCATTCTAAACTTACAGCTAGCAAGAATCAACGCCCAACTGTCTGCCTTTGTAAGCCAGAAACATTCTAGATCCTGTCATTTGGGTTTTGCATTAGAGAGATTTCTGGTACAAAAGTGCATCTCGGACTTTGAGGGAAATAGCCAAGAAGAGATCAAAGCATTTGCAAGAACCCAGTTGTGATGCACCATTTCTAGAGGAAGTCGGCTGCGTGCATTTGGGAATAATGAAAGACCTGCAGATACTGTATGCACCTCGCCAGCGCGGCCACTTAAAGAAGCCAACATGGATAATCATTTTGATCTCATTAGTCAGCTTGTTCTTAGTTTGTGCTTATGTGTATCCACCCCCGAGTTCTTCAGCCTGTTATATATTATCATCTCATGGTTGCGAGGCACTACAGAGCTGGCTTCCACCTGCGTCTGCTAGAGAACTCACCGATGCTGAAATTGCTTCTCAAGTTGTCATTAGAGATATTCTGAACATGGCCTCTAATACGTCAGCCAATCCTAAAGTTGCCTTCTTGTTTTTGACAGCAGGTGCTTTACCTTTTGAGAAGCTGTGGGAAAAATTTTTCAAGGTGAGATGATTTTCTTAATGTTGAAAAGATGAATTCAAGCATTCAGTTAATTTTTTTCTTTACAAGATCTCATGTTCCACTTTTGCTTGTAGTGTTTTGGCATGGTCCTATTGAAGTGTTTCTGCAACCTTGTCTATGAGTGTTTGTATATGTCTGATGTACCTTTAGCTCCTTAAAAAGCTAGGTGTGCTTGTAAACTGTAAAAGCCTCATGTTCTTTGACAACCACTTTGTTGTCACTCCATTGAATGAGAAAGGTCGTGGATTCAAATTCATTGTAGCACCACATTAACACCCTTGCTGTACAATAAGTGGAGCCATATCAATGAAAGGTTTTGTTAATGGTCAAAGAGTCTATTTTTATTATCTATCTATGATCTGATCGTTTAGACTTGTGCATCTATGGGATTTTTTTTTGCGAAACATACTAGCATGTTTTAGCCAACTGTTCCACTTATTTATGAAAGTTTATATTATTGTAGGATATAGTATAAAATCAATTTTTACATTCTTATGACATACCCTCCAGACTGTTGTTGGACTGATTATAATCTTTGTTTCTTGTTCCAAAACATCAAAGTTCAATAACAGAAATATAAAGAATTCCCCGAGCTGCTAGATTCAAAGCCATGTGCCTGACACCAACCCATTTCAAACTTTGCTTTTGTTTAACTTGTTGAAGCATCAGCGAGTTAAGTACATGATTGTGATGATGCTCAAGCTTATTAGGAGGATTAAGATTGATTGGACACCAAAAGCTTGTAACATTAATGGTTTATGTTTGAAAGATGCGGGAGGTGGATTTGTCATGTCATGGCCTGGTCAAAGGTTTTTAAAATGTTGAGGAAACCCCATGATAGTCCTGAGGTTGCACTTAATCCTAGCAATTAAATGAAAATAGACGGTACACAAAGAACCATTTAGGTATAATGAAAATGAAATAATATTTTCATATTTATTTTACTAATATATTTTGTGACTTTTGCATGCATTTGAATAGTATAATTTTTTGGTAGATGAAGGATTCTGTTTCCCCCTTAAATCTTGCTTCACTTTGTCAGGGCCATGAAGGTAGATTCACTGTATACGTGCATGCATCCGAGGATAAACCGGTGCATTTCAGCCGTTATTTTATTGATCGCGAAATTCGTAGTGATAAGGTTGGTACATTTGTTTGGTCAGTCTAAGAATTTTTTTGACCGTAACAGACCCTGATTTATCGACACATTTTTATGTGTTGCAGGTAATATGGGGGAGAATTTCCATGGTTGACGCAGAAAGAAGGCTTTTAGCAAATGCACTTAAAGATCCAGACAACCAACAATTCGTTCTACTTTCTGACAGGTTGTGGCATTATAATTCCCTTCAAGTTTTAATTTCCTTCACTTTGGTAACTCATATCATTTAAGTCATCAAGTACTAACTAAATGATTTACCGAATTGCAGCTGCATACCACTTCGTGATTTTGATTATGTGTACAATTATATAATGTACACAAATACTAGCTTCGTGGATTGGTAAGTCTCTAGTAATATATTATCTCCCTTTTGCGGAAAGCTTCACAGATGCCGAGATTATTCCTGAGTATGTAGCTTTATTTCAGGAAATAATCAACAGTAAGCTTTGTATGAATTGATATACTGCTGCGCAGAATCATTGCAAGAATTATGAACAGAAGAAGCATATTATCCAAAATATTTGCCTTTTGCTAATTATTGACTTAGACGTTTATCCCGTTTCTGCAGCTTTGAGGATCCTGGTCCACATGGAAGTGGTCGGTATTCAGCACATATGCTACCTGAAGTTGAGAAGAAATTTTTCCGAAAGGGTGCACAGGTGGTTATTTTGTTATTTAAACAGATTGTATGTTCGTATTAATATTAATCTCATTGCATCCTCCTCAATTTAATTTTTTTTAAAAAAAATTATTGTGGTAATTTGCTTTCATAACTATACAATGCAGTGGTTCACAATGAAGCGGAAGCATGCTCTAGCAATCATGGCTGACAGTCTTTACTATAAAAAATTCAGGGACTATTGCAGGGTTGATTCTATTTATTTTATGTTGAAATATCCTCTGTTTAGTTCAAGTTTTTTCTTTATAACTTTGTCGGTTTATATCTGTTAACAATGGATGTCAAACATGACATTTAGTTATTAATTGTGAAGACGTTTGTTTACATTAACTGGCAGATCCTATGGTTCCGAATGAAATGCCCATGCCCTTATAGGTTTCCATCTATTGTTCTCCTTTTGAATATAAACATCCCCAAATATTTTTGGATTTTTATATCCAATCTCCTTTTTTTCGTTTTCATTCAGGCTGAGTTAATTTGTCCTTTTCTAACCAAATAATTTACCCCATGAACCTAAGGAGGATGCTTATTTTAGCTCAGGCTAATCTGGATTTTACTTTTGTATCAGTTAATGGGTTAATGGAAAACCTGATTTTCTTTTTTTTCCCAAGTAAAATATTGAATTACTTTTTTTACAGTAATATATTTCGTTGGTGCACTCTTCCTTGTTTGTGCAAGGAGATATGTCTGTATGTTGGTGGATATCTTGTTTTTTAGTGCTACCCTAGGGACGCATATGTTAATCTTGTTTAGAAAAAACGCTCTTTATTTTGAGAGATTTTGTCGAAAGTTTGACTGCTGTCTCATTTCACTGAAACACTATCTGCTTCCATATATTCAACAGCCAGGAATGAATGGTCGCAATTGCTATTCTGATGAACACTATTTGCCTACTTTTTTCCACGTGAGAACTGACGGACCTTCCATTTTTTAAAGATCCCTCCGGCGCTCCCCCTTTTTAATAAATTCGATTATTTTCTTTCAGATGATTGATCCATCTGGAATTGCCAATTGGTCTGTAACACATGTCGATTGGTCAGAAATGAAGTGGCATCCAAAATCATACCAAGCGAAGGATGTGAGCTACGAGCTGATAAGAAATCTTAGTGTATGGCTGCTCTTTTTAATTTTTACATCCATGGTGTGTACTATGAAATTGTGAATGGCTGTTCAGGGTTTTCCTGATGTGCGTAGAATTGATTATGCTTATTTTTTTCAATCTTAACGATACGAGCATTATTTCTGGAAAATGGAGAGAAATATCACTCATTGATTATCTTTCTTGCCCGAAATATTCGGATGTCTCTGTGGGACTTTCAAGATTAGACATATGTATAGCAGAATTTTTTCACTCGTATTTACTCCAGTCTGTAAGTTCACAATCGAATAAGATACTGACACTTCCCAACTATTTTTCAGTCTATTGGTAATAGCATTCATGTTACAAGTGACAGAAAGGTTAGTGCCTTTCTTCTATGTACTAAAACAAACTTCTGTTGATTTAGAATATTGGTGAAGTTATGTTGCTCTGTTCTGCAGAGAGAAATTCAGATTCGGCCTTGCATGTGGAATGGAAGACAACGACCCTGTTATTTATTCGCAAGGAAATTTTCACCAGAAACTTTGGAAAAACTACTTGAACTTTTCCCGAAATATACATCTATTTGAATTTTCTGCTTTAGTTCTTTGGTAAGAGTCAGGAGCTGAACTCATGTAGCGTCTGACGCGAAGCAAAGATGGGTTCTTTTCAGGCAAATGATTGAGTAAGTGCAGGACTCAAAACGAAGCTGACACTGAAAAATGGCCAGCATTGTCTCTGGAGGGATGACTTCATGTATAACCCAGCGTCTTCCAACTTTTGTAAAATCTGGAGGCATAAGGTATCAACGTAATGGGTAACTTTGTGAAAATTTGATTACGGAGTAACGAATATAACCCAGCTTGTCCCTTTCTAAAACTGATTGAATTTTGGCTGTTTTTTTAGTTGTTAAAGGAGTATTTTCAGAAGACATGTCCCTTCGTTTTTTGTATTTAGTGATATTCTAACTCTATTAATACGGGTCCATATGATTTCTTCTTTTTTACATTGTTTATTTTTAAAAAAACAAATATGACCCCTATGAATTAAATGGGCATGCATTAAGTGCAATATTTCGGTTATAAAATCCTTTACAAACCGTCTTACATCCTCGCAACTTTCTTCACAATAAATACGTAAACACCAAACACAAGTAATTGAACTGTAAATCCCATCAAGATCAAGCCATGGCAGCAGCATCCCTCAGCAGACTACCAAAATCCATGGCCATGATCATCCTTCTCATGTATTCTGTCGCAACCCTTTTCTCCATTGTGGCGGCGGCGCCTGATGATCCAGGCTCCCTCGCCAACTGCGTGGAGTCCCTCTTCAATCCTCCCAGCGGCCCCGGGTTTGTTATGGAGCGCGTGATGTGCAGGGATTTCCTGCGCTCCATTGGCGTTACTTTCAGGGTCACCGGGAAATTGCCTCCTGAATACGTAAAAGCTCTTGGAAAATTGCCAAAGTTCAGGGATGATCCTGCGGCCTTGAAGAAATTTATCTGTGGGCTCTCTCCTAATGAAACCGCACGCAAGAACTATGAATGCGAAAAGGGCCACAGTAAAGATAACTAGTAAAAATGGGTGGATGGCTGTAATACCTCTTCCTGCTTATTTAAAAACTTGAGTGCGTTATAAAGACTACCGTAGTGTGAAGTCTATAAAAGGGGCTTCTAGAATTAGAAAATAATATTACATAGATTGCATGAATGATGGGATGAATGCCAAAGTACAGTCTCACTTCCACAGAACTGTTGATTAGGGTGTACAAATAATGGGAGCTGGAGTAACAATTTTGCGTTTAGGTAAACAATGCCACCCGTTTTCTTTACTGTAAGATAACGTGAAATGCTTAGGGACCCAATCTTCGTCTGCAGATTGTCTTTCCCTAGCTAGCTTTCTTTGCCATTCTTCAATGTTGGTCTTTGCCTCACTCGCTTTCTCCCAGTTCTTTTGTATGATATTCCGGCCCACTTCCGCCCACACCACAGTGGATTCACTCGGCAGAACGGCCTAGATAGCTTAAGATCATTGAGGGATACGAGAAAAACAACCAGATAACAAAAAAAAATGTTTTCAATTTCCGTGTCCCATACCTTTGCATCTTTAACAATGGGAGTCTTCAACCTGGAAATTGCCTCACTTGCATTGTATATGACCGTGGTTTTTCCGTTCAAAACATCCTTAATGCTCACAGTTCTGCGTGGGTGATCATTAAACAAAGTGAACAAAGAAGTCTATACTTCTGGTCATCAAGAAAATGAAATGTTGTCTGAATTCCATTTTACCTATCCCAATGGCCACTGATTTCATAGATAGTCTCCAAGGAAGATGAACTGAAGATCTTCCCCTTGATCGACCTATTCATTGATGCCCGAGGCAGAAACGTGAAGCCCCGATAACATAGTTGGGCTTCAAAGCCATTTTCTTGGCACTGGATTTTAACATTTCCCAACCAGTCCACGCCAGGCACAGGTAAAAACTTTATCACGAGCTTCGGAGAGTTCATCGTGTAGGTCTCATTCTTATCTATGAGCTTGAGCACTCGTTTCCCATGCACTTCGGTTTCAATACGACTGCCTGATACTCGAAATTTTTACAGACAAGATCATTAATTCAACAAGTAATCTGGCTAGGCTGTACTTCGACAAGATCATTAAGTTTTACAGACAAGATCGTTAATTCTTGACGTAAAATATAGATTATATACCGCTGAACTTGGCAACAGGGGAATGGCACCATAGCAGTTCGATGTTTTCTGTTTCATCCGTAGCATGAAGCGCAGTCACCGGTGGATGATGAGATACCTAAAAATTTGAAGTTTAGCTTAGGATATCGATCAAGATCATACAAAGACAATGTATATATGTATGTCGTTTTGTACCTGTTCGAGAAACACGTTCAATGAGCCCCTGGAGACGTGGTGGGTCTCCCCGAGAATGGGATTATATGGAGCCACGCCGAACGCCAAGGGCCGCAGGGTGGATATGCTCCAGGCCACGACCGACACGAACCGGTCGAGAGAGCTCTTCTCATTGTTGCATTTGCTCAACATGTCCGAGCTCATGCAATACACTGATTCACCGTAGCACTGTAGCTGTGACTTTGGAACGTTGAACAGGGCCGGAAGCTGGATTTTGTCGGTAAACAAATATCACATAATTATATTATATATAGAAATTTGATATCGTGGGCAAATGTACAACAACTGTGTGGGCATATATCCAGGTAAATCCGGAGCCGTGTTTTACATTAGTATATCACATAAGTAAAACACAGAGTCGGGTTTTAAGTGGTGTCCATAAATTACTCATATTAGGTGTCCACAACGTCAGCCCACATTATATATATATATATATATATATATATATATATATGATTGACTGTGGACACCTTCTATGAGCACCTGTGTGGACATCTGATGATATGACAAATCAAAAAATATCATATCACTATGTACTCATACGACGTGATTATATATATTGAATGAATATAATTTGTTGTAGTTTGAATCACTTGCCTGAAGGCGGGTGAGATCGGATCCTGGCCGTACAGTGTTCAAAAGGCTTAGGATGCGCTGGATAATGTTGGGAGCCCTGTAACTGGAGTCTGACTCCTCTCCCTCCAGTGATAATGGTGCGGTTAGTACAGGTTTGGGCCCGTACTCACTTTCTGTCGCCGAAAATACCTAACATATTTTGTACTAATCAACAAATTTGGACACGTGCACAAATCCCTTTATTTAAATTGTATAAAATCATGCATGTGACAAGAGTTGGAACAATTTTTCACCTAACCTCACCACCATTTGTACAATCAATCCCCTTATATGGTGGATTTAAATTGCGTCACAACAGGAAAGACAAAAGGGAAATAAACAAAATTAGGTAGAATTGAGTTTCGAACAGCTTAATTTTCTAATTATATGTGTGTGCTATTTTTATTGGCTTCTTCTTTTCTCAGTCACATATTATTCAAATAAAAAAAATTAAATCAAGGTAGATTGATAAAATAGTAGATAAAAATTATGGGAAGAAAGTGAGTGAAAAAAGGAAATAAAACCTGTACAAGGGAGCATGCATAAGACATACGCTAACAATTCAACAGCGTATTATGGCAATCATACATATAATTTATTATATATTATTAGTGGTTTTGATATATAATTTCGACATTTTGAATGTTCTTGAATGCATTATTATCAAATTTTTTGAATTCCATCGATGATATTATTACCCATTAAGAGACTCCCCCCTATTTAAGCTAACTAAAGGTTATGCTTAGCTTATACACCGGAAAGCTACATGCATTTACGCAAAATTAACACTAAAAGAAAAGATTAAAGGAATAGACTTGCTCAAACTTTATATATGTCAACATGCACAAAATGGAGGACATGGCGTGTATTAATTGTACATAAAGAAAGCGCGTTTATCCAATCTTTTATATAAAAAGGGTTGTGCGTCTGTGTGTATATATACACGTCAGATATATAGTCTGTCTACACCGATTACTTTCCGGCGTATCGGACGCCGGAAAACTACCTGAACTCGCCTGAAATCCAAATAAACAATCATGTTGTTTGAGGAACTAAGAATTTATAACAAGGAGGAGCTACCAGATGATCGATATTGCAACAAGTTTATCCATCTGAGTTCTTAATAGAAATTAATTCAAATATTGATCAGCAAGTAAGTATATCTGCAAATTAATTAGAAAAATCAGAGAGGTACCATTGGAGCTTGGCCTGCGAGAACTTGGAGCGGAGAGGGACGAGGATTTCGGTGTTGTCTCGTTGTACATATAGGGAAAATGGGAAATGATCAAACGGATGGAACAAGGAATTATATAGAAGGCTATTCGAAGCTTTATTTTAGTGGAAAAGACTCTTCCATTTGAACTTACATGCATGGGACCTATTGGGACATTAATATTTTATTTCCATTTTTCTGAATAAATTGTTTCTTTTTTTCTGTATTTGATCAAAAATAAATTAGATCATCGCTAATTAGAAGATGGGTGTTTTTCAAATGTCTGAACGTGATATTGGCAAAGCAGTATCATATCGATTTCTGTAATCCATAAAAATATAGTGTGTATTTGTTCAAGAAGTATCTCCACATCCCAAATCTTTATTACCATGATACAGTAATGTGCCCTTTCTTTTTCTTTTTCTTCCGTTTCCAACATTCAACAAGCACATACACTCGATGTAAACTTGATCCGCTGATAGAAAACTCGATCCAGTAATGAAAAACACGATCCAAAATTTTTTATATTTAATATAATTAGTTATATTAATGGTCAAATATTGTCTAGTTTGATACGAGAGTTCTCTCCTAATCCATAGTGATTAAGTTAAGGCTATCTCAAATCAATTTTTTTCTATTTTTTAAAGTAAAAACATGTTAATGTACTAAATTACCCTTAAATCAATCGATCTAAAAAAATTGAAAAATCACCGGACCTTTGACAAATAATAATTTCTTAGAAAATAAATTATGATAATCATAGATTGAATTGGTTAAAGTGGAGATACATTAATTTTCAAAATATATTCTTTTTGTTTAAATATAGAAAGAAAAGATATTTTTAAAGTGACATACTCACAAATATTTGGTTACTGGATTATTTGAAATACAAAATGATTAGTTAGATATTTGAATGATAATATGGATCAGGGGACCCATAAATATTTGGAAATAATATTTGATTTGTCGTGGATGCCCATAATGTGTCTGCATTCAATGAAGACAAACAATTTCTGGTTTTAATTAATATGTAAAAATAAAAAAATAGAATCCAGTCATAAATATTTTAAAAAACGTAGGCAAATGTGCTTTTCATTGATCTAAACAATGTCAAAATTAATGTTGATAAATGTAGATCATTAAAACAGCAATGAGTCGACATATATTAGGAATTGTCTATGAATGTTATTCTTAAGGAGAATTAATTAAATTTACAAATTATGTAAAAGCAGCAAAAATAAAAATGGAAAAAAGTGAAAATCAAAATCAAAAGTCGAAAGTCGATATCGGGTGCGTGATAAATTAGTTAAAAGGAAAAAATAAGTTTGAACCATAATCATTTTTATAAAAGCAAAATTAGCATCCAACCCCCCTCTCCTTCGATGATCAACTAAATTTAGTAGAACTTAACCCAGAATCTGGGTTAGAAAATACTCAATTTCTCAATTAAAAAGCCAAGACTCTTTTTTTTTTCCCCTCATTGATCGCACAGTCCTAGTGTATTTATTAAAGATAAAGTGCATGAAAACAGTTGTCAATGTGCATGCATTAGCCCAAGTGGCACCTTGGACATAACATCGGCTCGTTTTCAAGAAAAAAGAAACAAAAAGAAAAAGTTGCCTGATCCAGACGGCATTCAGATTGTCTAGTGGGAGTGAACCAGTCTAAGTTCATTAAACCAATTAACCACTAGCCATCATCTAAAACTACACACTCACCCCTCCTAACTATAATATCGACCAAGACATTAAACTGAAAAACGAGACCGCCACATGTTTATTTACGTATGTATTTATATATATATATATATAGATCTGATATCCTGCACAACCAACTTCCCCACCTACATTTGATATCCTGACCAACACTTGTCATCATATGATCTGATATCCTACACAACCAACTTACCCACCTCCATCTGATACCCTGACCAACTATCACTTGTCACCATATGATCTGATATCCTGCACAACCAAATATATTCAGACCAATCATATGGTATCACGTGGCAGTCGGAAAAGAAGGTGGGGAAATTTTTTTCCAATTTGCAAGTGTATGATTATGATTTCTACATGAATTGACGAATCAGTGCGGAGGAGGTAGAAAAAGTCATGAACTGTAGCAGCAGCTAGGCGGCGGATGAAGACCTCTGATATGATATCCATTTGAGCATAAAAAATCAACACCATGCAGACCAGGGCTAATGAGTGTTGCTTTCAACTATAGAAAAATTCCTGCAGATTGTGCAATTTTGATTGGGCCTTCTGGTTGGGGGCTCCCATTCAATTTCATTAATTGCAACTTCAGTATCCATACATCATAAATATTCTTCCAATTTTTTAAAAAAAAAAATGTTTCGGGTTCCCTGAAACCAAGGGAATGATATATACGTAAAAAGGACCAAATATTTCTCGTCTTTTTAATTACCACTTGGAGATTTTTTTTGCTTTTATTTGAGATCGAATTCATCTAAGTAGTGGTGGCATTAATATTTCTCCATTGTTAATAGTTGCATGCAATTTCATTGATAAATTTTCAAGCATGCGATCCCACTTTATTATGTTAAATAAATATAATGAACGAACATGTGACATTTTACACTAAACGTGATCAAATCATCTCTCTTACAAATATTTGATCCCATGTGTGATATTATATATTTAACTATGTACTGTGTGTGTTTAACTAAATTTATATTTCGTAATATGTAACATTTAATTGTACAGACTAAAGAAGTGAGCTACAGAATATGGTTGTGTACTGGCACCACAATTAAAACTAATAGCAATAATATTAAAAACGATTAAGGTAGTTCCCATGTCAATTCACGACAAAATCCTTGACGAATAGTTTTTTGACGTATTCAACGTACGAAGGCACATTTTGTATAAATTTAATTTATATGTCTGGAAATTCGCCTCGATAATTAGATGCAAATTTAATACGGAAGGTGCATGGCATGAAATAATATTAAAATGAACGTTGGCTGTCAATATATTGAACTCTTATCACCTTATCTTCGAATGATGGATTTGCTCCTGATTTACAAAGTGCACTCGATATTCAAATGTTGGTACATTTCAATTATTCAAATGTTGGAATATTTCAATTATCACCAATCTTTTGCGCACGTTAGTGTTTGTTGGATTTTGGTCCCACGATCATACTTCCAAATTTAATGAGAAATATTTATTTATTTTATAGTTTTCATATGCTTTTTTTTATAAAAATTTTAGACATATGTTTAAGAATAAAAATACAAGAATTTTTTATGTATCAGATTAGTTCAAACTTTTTTATAAAAATCTGTTTTTTTCCGAGCAAAGGAAAAATGTTTTTGTATATATAAGACAAAAGTTGTGGAGTCATGCTAAGAAGAGATCTCAAGATCCTATGTTACGATGAAGCGTTTAGCATCAGTCCATAATCTATAACTATTAGTCAGTATGCAATTTTATTTTCTTATAATGTGACAGAGCAAAGATCACTTATTGCATATGTTAGGGTTGGGCTGATAGGTCCATGAGTCCGGGAAGACGTGTGTCTAACTGCTTGTGCCATCTCATTTCCCTTAGATATCAGTCTTATCATTTTCCGACCGTCAGTCCTATCCCCGCAAAGATGGTATTATCCGTTAAGATATGACATCACGCTTTTACAGCCCACTTGGCCAACCTTATTAAGCGGCGTAACGTCGACACGTACGAGAGCTTACTAGGACGTCACACATCTCGTTATTTCTCTCATCCATGCACATTTAACTCAACAACCTAATACATGTCTCGCTGATTGTACCTGATGCTTATGTAGTTAAGTGGAGTTAAATTTGAGTTAATCTTGTATCAGAAACAGTTGTGGACTCCTATTATGCAATATAACTCCGATATATAGAGTATAAAGTTTCTATATAATAAGTTTGATATTTTACATCTTTATTAATATATATCATCAAAATATAAACATTTTATTCTTTCTTGACGAATTCAACAGCATCGATAAGTAACCGAGAGATCTTCCTCTGCGGGGTTGGAAATGGATTAATGAACAATCATTGATGACCCATACCATGTCTACATATACTTACATCCAACTTCTCAACCAACCATATTCCTCTAAAAAAAGCTCTCACCATATTATAAAATAAATAAATAAAATGGAGATTTCTCAACCATATTATTAAATGCAAGTTTTACCAAAATATTAGATTGCATTAAATCCTCCTATCTTCCAAGTAGTTCTTCGTTATGACCTCTTCTCCATCCCCTGTCTATTTTGTCTCCTTCGTGCTTCAAGATAGGCCGTAAATTACAGTTTTTCTCAATCACCGGTTCAAAAGATAAAATGAATTTTATACATGATTTTTATATTTTTTTGTTCACCCCTCTCCGAAATTTTTTCAATATCATGATGTCTAGTGTTTCTCCCTTAATTTATACATCAAAGGTTAATGCACACGAACCAAGAATTGGTTGGAGATATCATTTTTAGGGAGTTTTTTGCATTCCTGAAACACTACTTACTTCCGACTCTCAACAATCACTTTTGGTTTTAAACAATATCAATTTCTGATTTTTCCCAACGTATTCATAATCTCTTATCGAGGAAGTGTTTACAAGAGGTTCTGCTTATTCAGAAGTTATTCTTTTACTTGAGGAAGTAAAATAAAGAGTGTTTGAAAATAAAATGTCAAAATCTAATACTAGTAGCAACATCCTTAACATATATAACATTTAACCTCTTATAATATTATTGTTTGAAAATTTATATAAGATTAATAAAAAAAATGATAACATTTGTATAAATGCACAAGATTTATAGACAATACTGAAAGTGGGGGAAGTGTGGCCCAAGTCTCTTTCCCTCGGATCCATGTGATTTTAGGCGGTATTGTGCCACCTTATGTGAGTTTCTCGATCATTCCGTCTATATTTGTCTGAGTGATTCTGTAGTGGTATTTTTGAATGTTCTCTGTGAGCGTGCTTAGACCTTCTCTTGGCTGGGTCCAGTGCTCAATATCTGTGAAAAGTCCTACCCAAAAGATTTAGGTTTCGCCGGTTGAGAGATAGGTTTGCCTGTGCAGGTGGCTGAAGTTGGTTGGAGTGTTTGGGTTTTGGGGTCTGGTGAGGGCTCTCCGAGGTGTTCAAAGACCTTGTATCCTTATTAGTTCTAGTGTGGTTCTGTGCTACAAGAGATTCTCAGACTCACTGTCTGAGTCGATAGCTTCGATCTTCCTAGATTTGGGTTGTTCTCCTTTATTTGTGTCAGATCAGGTATCTTAGACCTACTTTGTGTTGCTCGTATGTTTCATGTTTGCTGTATTTTACAGGTACGATCGCCCAACAATATATATATATATGTTGAAAAATAAATGTTTGTTATAAAATGTAATTTGCATATATGAATATTACATCTTGTCTAAGGACAGAATTTAAATTAAAATTTTCATTCATTAGTTAAAAAATGAAGCTAAAAAAAATCAAAATCTTGCTTCCGACTTTTAGTTATAAATCAATAAGTTGAAGCAAAATTAGGAATTCACAAAAAATCCTAAAATAGTTCCACCATATCAAAGTTAGAAAGTGTTTCCTGGAAGCTTGTATCAAACTCTCTTAATCATTTCCTAAAAGAGCTGAAGTTGTTGCAAACACCTCATAACTTTCCCCCGACACCCACTAATCACTGTTCTAACCTACAAATATTTCCAATAAAATAAGATATGAATTTTCGTCAACATGAAACTCCACTTCATGAATTTCCTCCGTCATGGAAAACAAATTGTTGAGGTAGACTCTCGTACGTCAAACTGCTGATTTTATGCGGAATGATCTGGTTGATCTGATGGGTTGTTGAGACTAGCAGATAGACGCACTCTCTTCGGACTCATGGTCTAACAGCCTGATCTTAACACATATAATATGTGTATTCAGCGTTGCGGTTATACCTTGGCTAACAGCTATAACTTTTAGCTTAAGGGCAAGCGTTTGATCCTAACACAAATCCGTTGGTACTCGACTCGTTTGTAACTGATACTATTATTTACAACCAACTATCTTAAATTTAGAGTTTTTAGTACCAACTTTAGAGTATTTGATAGTATATATAATCACACAAAGAATAACACCTCGGAAATAATTATTGTAATTGGACTTGTTTTTCGCAGGCAGACTCTAATCAACTGTCCAAATCCATGATTGATTTATTCATAATTGTCGTTGAAAAACTAACTTCAATCGTGTGGTAACGAGTTGCGTTTTAGATAACAAATTCAGAGGTGTATTTAATGGATAATTGATTTTTTTGAATTTTTCAGTGTAGTTTAGGAATCCATAGTTATTCGATATATAGTTTTACAAAGTTCGTTAAATTTTGTGGTATTTAACATTGACTTTTACAAAGTTTTAAAAGTTTACAAGTATTTAAATTTTCAATAAACTTTTAACAACTTCGTGAAAATCATTAATATACATATTTCTCTTTTTCCACCACTTGAAACGTGAATATATTTTTATATAAGAATTAATTTATTCTATGTTATATACAATTTTTTCGTTTCTAGTCGACATTGAAAGACATATAA
Source organism: Dorcoceras hygrometricum (assembly GCA_001598015.1). Taxonomy (NCBI): domain Eukaryota; kingdom Viridiplantae; phylum Streptophyta; class Magnoliopsida; order Lamiales; family Gesneriaceae; genus Dorcoceras; species Dorcoceras hygrometricum. Next base: position 129,468 of record KV011136.1, on the reverse strand, counting down.
TATACTCCTATCGTCCATTTAGTTAGGTTAATGTTTTCTTAGAACTATAAATTTTACAAAACAATTTCATTTCTTACCTTATTAAATTAACTAGGAAATAGTTAAATAGACAAAAATAAATAGAGATCGATTGGTAAAAGAGCAGGAAAAGTAATTCTAAAAATAAAGTCTATATTATATAATTAGGATCAATAAAAAAGAAAATTATGCTCATACACGTGGAACGGATGTAGTAATTTGATGAATGTCTATGTTGTGTCATAGTTTAGAATCTATTTTGACTCAATGTATAGCTAACTTCGAAGACTTCTGAAAGTATTTATTAAAACTTTGTTAAAACATATATAACGATGTTTTTTATAAACTAATAAAAAAACCGTACTCTATCTTTTCTAAAGTCAGGTTATATTAAGTTATTTTTTAAGTCCATTCAAAAATGATTAAAATAGTCAGAACCACCACAGAAATTATCCTAATATCCCAAAGCTTTAACATATTTAAAGTCCGAAAATATAAAAAGGTTAGAAATCGAGCTTTTAGAGATTATTCAACTCCAAATATTATCTTACAAAATGATGATTATATTCAACACAGACAGAATAAAAGTTTTGCAGCATTAGATATTCCTAAACACGTAATAATTATGTGTTACATCATACATATATTGAATTACAAGGCATTCTACCATTGTTTTATTACATAACAGAGACAACAAAAACTTAAAAAATGATAAGAAACCACGAACTCCGCCCTCAGTTCTAATAATCATCTGTCCAACAAACATAATCTTTTGGTACTTTACAAAATCACCTGGTCCCAGAACAAAAATCTATCTGTAGAACCCGTTTGCCACGACCGGGATCCTGACCTTATGCCCTCTACTCCCTTTGAGCCAGACCTCGCCAAAGCTGTATGTTCCCGTTACTGATCGAACGGAAAGAGTAACAGAGAATTTCTGGGATGTACCAGGTCTGAGAGTCATTGCTGGAGGCCACGTTTCGATGGCTACTGCTGGAGCCATTCTTGCGGTGATCACGTACGTCTCTTCCCCGGCGACATTTGTAACCGTACGTGTAACAGTTTGAGTTCCCACCAGATGGGATATCGTGATTGAGGGGGTGTTGAGATTTGATGGATGGCCTAGAGTGTAGTTGCAGGGGGTATGAGTGTAGTTGCTGATCTCATGCTTGTCGATGGCAGGTGTGGTGCATAAGAATCCCAAGTAGTCCTCGTATCCTGAATTCGAAATTGAGATGAGTATGATTTAAAAAGATTGATGCCCTTTTTCATATACTAGACATGATATTTTACAAAACAATTATCGGCAAAAAAACTGTACAGCAACCCTTGGTTGAACATAGCTAAGCGAGTCGGGCTAAAAGTGAATCTTGACTTCCATTCGACGAATTAGAGCTTAACTAGAAAAAGAGAGTTGAACCACCTGAACTCTCTTTTATCAACAAAAAGGGAGAAAAGGGAGCACGTTGATTACCTGCATCAAAGATCAGTCCAGGATTTAAAGCCGCCCGGGGATTGACATGACCACTTCCATAATCAAAAGGCGTAGCAGGAACAAAAGATATAGTTTCCGATCCTGAATATTGTAGGGCTTGTAAGGGTCTCTCCGCTCTGTCAATGGTTGTGGCTGTGGTCATCAAGGCTGATTTTATGGCGGCAGGACTCCAGTGGGGGTGGTTCTGCTTCAGAAGAGCAGCTATTCCTGCTATATGAGGGGCAGCCATGCTGGTTCCTGATATCATTGCGAATCCTTCATCTGCTTAAATGATGAAACATGTGTTAGAAATTATAGAGTATATCCAAAACTCAGAAGATTTGGTAAATGAAAGGTAAAATATGTAACAAGGTGTCCTAAAAACTTTACTGATGTAATTCGGCTCGTCTGTTCCATTGGGTGCCCAAGCCGCCCAAATTAGAGATCCGGGAGCTAACATATCTGGTTTTAGGAGATCTGCATCTTGAAAACTGTAATCTTTAATGTTGGGCCCTCGAGCAGAGAACAATGCTACTTGTGGGGCGGATTTATGAAGTATAGGCTCCAGCCCTTCTCCAATGCTTCCTACTGCCTTGAAGCTTGTTACTCGCCCTGTCCAATCTCTCGACGTGGAGACATTATAGTAGTCTATAAGCTCCTATAAGACACGAATCCAAGAATGATAACAATTTCAATTTGCAAAAAGTTGAAAATAATTTTGTCGGCAAAGATAGGTGCAAGAATATTTGAAAATAGCGACCAATAATTCAAATCAAGCTGAAAAGGAAGGCTTCTGCTTTCCCCAAGGCTTCGCTAATGGTATTATGGTATAGATAACTGACAAGATGAGAAAATAGTAACAGTTACCATTGACTTGCTAATATCGGTAATGAGGATCCCAGGGTGCCCGAGCGGAACAGGATCAAATTTTGTCCCAGGAGAGGCATTTTCGACAGCTAGGACAAATCCAACTGCTCCAAGGCTCTTAGCCGTCTCGGAAACTTTTTTGATTGAAGAAGTACCAACAACAAAATTAAAAGAATATCCACAGAGAAGAATCTTCCCCTCCACTAAATTTCTGTTCAGTAGTTCAGGGCGCTGACAATCTGAAGGACTGTACTTCGCAATTGATGAATCTAGCATCACATCATTAGCAGCAACCAACGTAAATGTCCTATTTGCCGGCGTTGCAGCTGAAGGAGCAGGGAAACAAAATCATCCAAAAAAACAATAACTTGATAGAAAACTGGCAATAATCGCTTGAAGGACACTTAAATCAATGAATCATAGATATTAGGATGGTCAAAATTGAGTTGATATCACGGAAATTTCATGCAAAAGTACAATTAGATAAATGAGCCTTAATTCTTCGGATGAAGGCCATCTACTCTTATGTAACAACTGATTTTCGTAATGTTCAAAAAGCATAAATGAGGGACAAATTTGTCTCTCCAATCAGAAACCTTGAAAGCTGGATTGAAGTTTCTTCCAAGCTGCTTACATTTTACCACTTTGTTTCACTTCCTCGCCTTATTAGGCTGAAACTGGAAGGTTGATTTACTAAAAAAAAGTAAAGCTAGCATAAATGGAGTTGAATGAACTTACGGGACAAGCAAATTCCAGCCAAGATATTCCCATTCCCCAGCGTGAGATGGTTTTTATATCTTCGATCATCAACTGCAGCGGCTACAGTAGCTATCCACGGGCTGTAAGACAACAAGGTTTTGGGAAAGGGGCCGCCATTTCCAGCAGCTTGTACGACAAAAACTCCAGCTTTTACAGCTGAAAGAAGGGTGGCATCAAAAGGATTTAAAAATGTAGTTTTTGTGGTAGTAGGAGGACTGTTGGGGCCAACTGAGAGATTCAGGATGTCCACACCATCATGAACTGCCTGTCAAAATGGACAACATCATTTCATTTCTAAATCACCTGCAGATATACAGCATAAGCATCCTCATATGATTCTTTCATCGTTTATATAACCTGCCGGTGTTAGTTCTGACAAACATTTGGATTACCTGATCAATGGCAGCAACAACATCGGCTACAAATCCACCGAATATTCTGTATAGCGCCTTGTATACCGCAATTCTACACAGTAAAATCATGTGAACTGCAGGATCACTCACTCTGATTGAAGAGAATAATATCAGGGTTATATCCCGAAAGTGCAGCTAAATACCATTAGAACCTAACCTTGCACGTGGTGCCATTCCACTTGCCTTTCCAAATTCAAATCCATGCATCCTCACCGGAATGCCATTATTTCCAGCTGCAATAGCAGCGGTGTGACTGAAAAAGAAATTGATCAACTTCCAGATATTTTCATTAAACTACATGTAGGAGATCAAATAAACATATAAGATCAATCCAGACTAATTAGGAAAGCAAACAATCGTTATCCAAAATTCATTTTCATCTCTGAGAAAAAAATAAGCATCTACGGACGAACGCTCTTGTATGCTATTATGCTATCTCTTTTATGTTGGGTTTGGAAACAAAAATATAAACAGTACACTATCAACTAAATAACATATACAAGTGACAGAACAAGGGGGAAAAACAGGAGAAATAGAGTTGAATTGGTGACTCTATGAGTGGAAAAATAGAGAAAAGGGACTTGATAAAGCTGAGAGCCAGCATACCGTGCAAAGCAGAAAATGAAAGATATAGTACTTAAATTTTGACCAGGAAAGAGAAATGAGTCAGCCTTAAATTGTTTCTACAGCATGTTCCATTTATAAGTTAATGGTTCTTGGTCAAAAACACAAGTCAATATTTTCAACTGCACTTCAAAACCTTCCAATTGACTGAATGTTACAATGCTGACGCTTGAAAAAGCAGCTAGAATATCATGTGTGATAGGTAGTAACGCAACTATTTACAAGTCGTCTCCAAACTTCAATACTGCATGAATATTAAAGTTGCATCAATCTCGATGAATTTGACAACATCAAAGAATAGTAACTCAGACCTTCCATGTCCATCACCATCATAGGGAGAATCATAATCAATATCTGGATTAAATGCACCAGCTACTTTTGCTGCTTCAGCAAAATGTTGGGCTCCAACAATCTTTCCATTACAATAGTTCCTTTTTGTTTCGGGGTCAACTTCACACTTACCTGTATACTTGGGAACAGGTCCATAAGGATCAGTGAAATGGGTTGCAAAGCTTGGATGAAGTGGATAAATTCCTGAATCCACAAAGCCGATTACAATATCTTCCCCAGCTCGGTCAAATCCACCTCCAGTAGGCCATACACCAGTTGGAAGCCCCAAAAATTGCGGGGTATGGGTTGTAAGCTTCTTCACTTTCCAATCTCTATCCACAGACTTCACACCAGGTGCTCGTCTAAGTATTTCTGCCTACTAATAATTTAGATGTATGAGGATTATGGGTGACAAACATTGAAATCGATCCACTAGATGACAAATGAAATACATGAAGAAAAGGATAAACAAAAATGTCACCTGTTCGGGCGATATGTGAACAGCAAAACCATTGATCAGATGGCGGTAGCTATAGAGTTTCTTGAAGGTGCCTCGGTCAAACAACAAATCAAGAAGCATATCATGCCTTTTCTCTAAATGGTGGGCATAGGACGTGACCGATTCACTGGAAAGGAGCCAAAAATTTAGAGTTACTCATTGTTCGACATTCAGCATTTCAATTTAACTTTTTCCAAAAAGAGAGATGTAAAATCCCAAGAACCATTGGTGATGAAACATGACAAAAGCTACACACTCATAAGCTAACCATTTATAGATACTCCTTTTCTTTTAGTCATTTTTTTTCTGTAAAATGTAATAAGTAAAATTTTACATCAGAAAAAGCATGGTTAAACAACTTCCTCATAATTTGATTAAGCAACACACACTAAAACTGAGAGTGTCCAGGATATTTCTCAGACAGAAAAAAGTAGCATCCTGCTAATCCTTTGCGGAGATATAAGCAAATAGACAAGAAGAAAATAATATTAGTGTCACAATTCAGTAACTTATATTATAATATGAAAGAAAACCACTCAATCAGCTATCAAAAGTAATAAGATGGTCCTGCACAATGGACCTATATTAACATCAGATCAAGAAATCTTTTCTGCATCTACAAAAGGTAGCACAATAACGTAACCTTTTACGCTAGATATTCTAAGAGTACCTTGTAACATCAATTTTGTTATCAGAATCAAATTCGACTGCAGTAGCTTCGAACCCATCAATACCACCTCTATAACTTATTATGGGCTCTCCTTCCATTGTCACGATGTAGATTTCCGCCCTCCCAAAAATCATAACACTTAATAACATTAAGACAATAAGAGAACCATTTAACTCCATGTTACTCGTCCAATCGAATTTTCTTCCAGCTTCCCCCCAACCTGGCTGAAACAAATACAAAACTCAGTACATATGAAACTAGACGTGAATTTTAAAAGAATAAAATGCCATGCATTGCCAAAGTTGAATACTTTCTGTAAGGAAACTTAATACTTGCAAATAGAAAGCGCCTAAAAAAGGGTTCATTTACTGTGTCACATTGAGTCAAGAACAAGGTCTATACATCTCACAGTGATGCTTGAGCGAGCATTATATGGTTGGATCAATGAGATTTCACATGTTACAAATAAAAAAAGACAAAATTGCCAGGCAGATAGGCAGCGGATAAGCAAGTGAGCTAAAAACTTGAACTCTATACCTCGCTTTCTTCTTTTATTGCTTTTTTAACTCCTTTCTCTCACTCACATTTTCTCCATGTAACTAATCACCTACAAATTGACTGATTACAATAACACCCTGCACAATTATATGAAAAGAAAACGGTAAGAACTAAGAACAAGCAAAGAATCAAAACAATAATACTAGTGCAAAATTCAGAAACAACGCAAATCCCACCTAAGGGAAACAAAGAGATGAAAAAGGTGAGATCTTTACTCACATTGATCCAAGAAAACAATAAAAATCCAAATGCTGCACAGATTATTGCATTATGACTCCCGTTTTACACCAAGTAGCATTCCCACAAAAAGGTCTATTTTTCCCACAACAGACATGAACATCAAGAAAATACAGCATCCCGTCAGCTACCACTCAAGTCATCTTTTTTCAGCAGAACTAGAAATAACTGAAATGGGTATAAAATTTTATCCTTCTTTTTGGCGTGAAATAGTGTAATGTGAAGGAGTGAGTGAGTGAGAGACTGGAGTAAATAGGATTTAGGGTTGAATAGGTTGGGTGAAATGGAATTAATAGGTGGAGACCAGGAAGGACGGAAGATGGAGGACAGAACTTCTCATCATAGCATTGAACTATTTTTACCAAGAACTGTGCTTTATTTGGACTCCTTCATTTCTCTTTTTACATTTCCCTTTACCCTTTAGTGGGTCATGACTCATACTATTTTATTTTTCATTAGTTATTTCCAATATATACATATAGACACACGAAAGAAAGGTATAATTACATCGACTGCAGAAGTTCCAAGATCACAATTTTCTGGCTTTTCAATCATTTTTACTTGAAAGAAAAGAATCATGAATGACATGTTTTTGAATAATAAATATGTAATTTCTAAGAAAAATGATGTTCGTATAATAATAGCTTTTCCAGCAAATTATTCATAATACGCATATTCAAATATTATGATGTTTTTCTCCCTTTTTTATTATCTCTCGATATTCTTATCATTTAGACAGGACAAGAGAATTGAATCTTCACTTGGTTTATGCAAATACCAGGGGCGTTACACCCCACATCAATATTTTTATTTGAACAGAACATCGGATCTTGAATAAAAATAACAATTGGGGTAAAATATAGTGTAAAGAGTCCCCACAATTTTAATATTTCTTATATCTTATTTTCATTACTGATGTAGTGTAGTTATGTTAGTGTCTGCACAAGTTAGTAAATGATATCGATGTTAAATAAATTTGTACATTTATTTCATAGCATATACAGTTAAATTACATTATAAATATGACAGGAGTATGGGGACAGTATTTTATTTTCTCGGGCATGTGAGGCTTGGATCCCACCGGAGTTGTCGCAATTCTCATACATGACATGTGAGAGTGCAATATTTCAACGAAAAAAGTGAGTCAGAAAATCCAAAAGGAACACAGGAAAAGAAGGGCAGATAGAGGAAGACTCTGAACAATATCAGATTTAATTATTCGATTACCGTTTTCTGGGTAAAAAACATAGAATTTCAATCAGGATATATTTTCATGATGATGTATTAAATGGAAAATTCATGTTGCACTTATATTGATATTTTTTATGCGTACGTTTATTCTCATATTGTGTCCACGGGAATGGTTTGATTCTTATATTGATATTTTGATACTAGTGGAATTTCTCTAAGCAATCAATCCCGGGCCATGGTGCATAAGCGTAACATGAAATCGAATATTTCTTGAAATTTAAGTGATAAATCTCAAACTACTTATGGAGTGTTTCCGTGTTTTCAAAAGGTTTTATGAATCATTCGTTGATGAAAGTGTTTTGAAATATTTGTAAAATAACTCTTAAATTATAACGAGGTATAAGTATAGAGTATTTGTGAATATATGCTTCTAATTCACTTATAATTCAACTTTTGTAATTTATAATAAAAAAGTTTAGAACATCTCAAATTTCCTTTTATCTTTTAAATAACAATTACAAAAGTTGAAACATATCGACCCTAACGACGGTTTGTTTTGTCCTCAATCACATGACCCTAACAGAGTTCCCAAGGGTCATCATCCCATAATTGCTCCAGATCGAGCATGTTTAACCTTGTAATTCTGAAGTGATATATCTTGTTGTTATTATTAATACAAATTTAAACTGACAAACTTCATCAATTACATAGTCTCATACCCGATAAATCTCAGAATCTCTCTATTCAGCGTTGTTAGTTTCGTAAAACACGATATAGAGTTTAGAAATGGGGGTTGAAAAAACTCTTTAAAATACTTTTGTGTTTTAAAATAATTTTGAGATCAGTTGAGTTACCAACTGATTTTTTAACTCAATCTAATATGTTTTCTTGAGCAATAAAGAATTTTATGCGGAATTAGCTCAATCGAATCAGTGAACAAAGAAATGTGAATGTAATCTTAAAGCGTAAATCAGATCGCGAGACAGAGATTTATTTATAGAAGTTCGAATCAACGCTTCTACGTCTTCTCTTCTTCCAATTAAGGAATGATTCCACTGTAAGATTTGACGAGAATACAGTGTATCTTAATCCAATCAGTCAGGTCACACCGAGCTAAACTCCTAGTCTCAAAATGCACAACAGCTCGTAGGTTGTGTTTACAAAGAAATTCTCGAATGTTTTTTGAATGAATATAGATCAAAGCTCAAACCTAAGAATTCAGCAACAAGCTGAAAACTTATAAAAAGGTTTGAAAAGAATTTGGTTCGTTGAACACAGTGTGTCAACTAATCAGCTCGTGATCTGTTTGAAAGTTCGTTGTTCACTTCTCACGAGTGTAATGCATCAGTACTTGCTCTCAGAAATGACTTCTATATATACGCTTCGAATTCAATGGTAGTAAATGTTACCAGTAGACACATCGGATATATCCTGAGCTGATGTCCGAGTCTCAATAAATACGCATTTAATGTTCGTACTATACCTCGTACTGTTTATTAAATGTTTTCCATCTTCTGCTCAAAATGGTCCGAAAGTGCTGACGCTCTTGCCTCTTCTGAAAAATATGCGCCAAAGTGTATCTAACGACTATAAATGAATCCACTGAAGTCATCATGAAAAAATCGGAATCATTTGACTTAACAGATTGCACACAAAAGTCCCGAGCTAATCTTGTTTGTCTGAGCTGAATTCTTCTGAGCTAAACTGATTTCTCAAGTTGTTCGGTTCTAAACTGATCTACTTCAAAAGCTCTGAACTGTTCTAATATAATCTGTTCTAAGCTGATCTATTTCTTGAAAAAATCTGCTCTTCTCTTGTCTGCTCTAAACTATTATGCTCCAAACTGATATACTCTCGAACTGTTAAAAACTGTTTTGATCTGATTACTATAGTTGAGTTGTCCTTACTCAGCTTATGCCTATTTGATCTGAATGAACCACGATGTTAGCTTCGGCCTGATCAATTCGCTTAGTGTCTGATCTGTTTTTGTCATATATAAAGTTTAATCATGTCTTCACATAAACTTATGAAATCCAACAAGCGTGGTATCAGTTTATTCATGTTTTTCTTCTCCTAGAAGCATGTCAGGAACTGCTCATTATCCGTGTAACCTCTTGGCACCAGTGATCACTCCCCCTCTTATGAGCCCCGATCGTCACATCCGTATTAAGAACTATGCTATCAATTGTAACACCTTAAATTTAACGACTATGCCCTAAACCCTGGTATTCTTTTTTGTGGTTCATCACTCAAGAACTTTAATGTTAATTGTGCTTGACTTGATCCAAATATGGGATGTGCTACCACTCAAAATTTTATAAGGATCCATGCAAGTGGGGACGAAATATATCGAAAACAACAGTTAGCACAGGAATTAAATCTAAGTATTACATCTAGGAAGGTGTGTTCTAAAAACACTTGCATGCAAAGCATATAAATCTCCATTGCCATATAAGTTATAAAAATACTTGTATTCAAATATACAGAATTCGTGAAAACCATGCTAAATTAAATATGAAGTAAATTAAAAATATTCAAGCGTAAGTCGGAATCTGTGTTGCTTTCAAGTCCTCCCTAGAGTGACACGATATGAAGAACCTATGAGGAAACTTTATGTTACAACCGACGTTTTGCTTTATAATCTACTATTGAGGCATCACATTCCAAATGCGTCAATTTGTTTGGATCGGGTGGTTCATTTATTCAGACATGAACTTTAGGTCCAAAATTCTTAGGTTGATTAATTAAATTAATCATATTTACACAGCAACCCAAATTATTAATGTTATCATGCATCCATCGCATCACTTAATAAAAATACATAGTTACTCTTCACACCCTTTTCCATTTAAATTAATTAATCATAAAAAAAACAACAAAGTTATCAACATAATTTCATCTCAAGTTCATTCAATTAAAAAAAGTAATATTGTTTATTAAAAACTTTCTACATGCCCAAGAGAGTTTTCGAAACACAAATTACTAAGAATATCCAACTTTATCCTTCAATGTAAAAGGTTTTTTCGTACTTACTTATATAGATATACACATAGAAGTATAATTGATAATGTGAGCACCCGTATGGACATCTGGTGATGTGACCCATATAGATGCTCATACTATATATAAATGTTTCAAAAGGGCTTGGGACATATAAAATATGAGAGGATTATTGGCTTATTTTATTTTAGCCATATTGTTGGCTACTAAAATATATATATATATATATATATTCTCTACAAAGAAAACCTCAAGTAGTCAAAATCATTTGAAAGGAAATCCACTGACGATGCAATGCAATATAAATCTCATTCAATCTTTGTTCCTACAAATCAGGCCTCATTAACTTTATTGTAGGACATCGAATCATCAAAATCCACCGTCAAAGTTATATATTGGAAAATGACATTCATTTGATCGTACACAACATAGAATTGTGTTAACTAAAATATTATCGAACTCTATGAACCAGTAGGTTCATTAAAATGACTAAATTAGTTTTTTTAAGGATCTTTAGATATATATGTGTGTGTGTGTGTGTGTGTGACAGAATTCAAGGCTACTAACATCATATTGGATACGAAATAACTTGAATTTGAGTTTCAAGTTATAAATTTTTTTTAATTTCAAAGTAATTCGGAATTCAGTCTAAATTTCATATATGATATGGGGATATTTATAACACGCCACGGTGTCAAAAAAATTTTAAATTTATACTTACATAGGGGGGGAAACACGTCTTACGTTGAAGGCATGGAACATTCCGAACCACAATTTGTGCTTTAGAACACATTTTTTTTTGAATGTTATATTAATTGAACCACAAGATATTCAACTATTCTAATATTCACTCCTTTATATATTATGTGCAATAAGCGAGGCAACACATTTTGAACTCACAAGATCAAGACTTTTCTTACAAATTAGAATAGCACGATTATCAAAATCAAACCAGAGAAGCCAAACTTGAATCATATTTGGAAAATCGCATGAGTTCCTTATCAAGCCAGTTCTCACCAACTGGCCTATTCCTTCGAGTCTGGATTGAAAATCCCCCATATTACATTATTTATTCAAAAATAACGTTTTATGATTCTATACGAGCATTAAGATCTCTAATTTCTTTGCTACTTTGATTTTATAACCTCCTCAGACATGGGATTTATGGGCGAAGTACCTGCAGCAAAAATAAGCTATGTCCCCATAATACTAAGCAACAAGAACTGAAGCCCACATGTGAAAGAAAGAAAGCCCATGAATATGGTACAAAATGGGGGAGAGTGAATCAAAAACTAACATAACTTCATATCAAATTAGCCCAATGAGAATATTTTTTTAGATCCAATTTATCAGGAAAAAAATGAACAAAACAGCTATGATGTATGAAGTATACATAATGATATATATTAAGACCAAAGGCTTCCCATTAGGTCAAAGGCTGCGGTTTACCAATGTGTAATTTTATTTCCTTATAATGTGACAACACAGAATACACTTATTGTCTACGTTAATCTTGGCTTGTTAGGTCCATAAGTTCGAGAACGTGTTTAGCAGTTGGTGCTGCCTCATTTCTCTCAGAAATCAGTTTTACCATTTCTCTACTGTTGGTCATATCCTCGACAAAGATAGTATCATCAGTGAAGATCTGACGTCGCACTTTTACAGTCCACGACCAACCAGATCAAGCGGTGGAACATCGGCAGCTTAACGTACGAGAGCTTTTCAGGAGACCACTCGTCTCTGTACTTCTCACATCCATGCACGTTTAACTTAACAATATTCCATATATTCGTATATAGAAAATATATCTACAATAACCAAAATCTTGAAAACCTAGATGAAATAACCGGTATATATTATCTCTAGTGGAATCTACTATAAAATTCATTTTTAATGTATAGTCTTTGGTCGTCTATTTGTTCCTAAAATAAATTAGGAATAAATTCAAGAAGTCTTTGAAGACTATTATTCACATTTCCATGGATCTAATTATATATGTCGCAACAAAAAAGAAAAACAAAGCTTTGATTTTATTTTTTCCTTTAAAAAATGGAATTTATGACCAATTTGTTACCTATAATAAATCAAGCCACGTTGATTGATGAAGATTCTTAGTATGCATTTATAAATTTAATCAACTACTTTTGTTTGGGATTTGGGATTTGGGAAGGTGAAGTGTCGATTCAAAGTGGGTCGGGTACAAAAATTCTATTAGTTATTTGATTTTAATAAGTCATATCCAGATGTTTGTTTAAATAAGGTAATGGACTATGATGAAAAGTCAACCCCTGTATTCAAAATTTTTTAATAGCACAAGAACCATTATCACGATATTATATCATAATATTATTCAGAAAATATTATATTCTATAATTATTTTACTTTATTGATGGACCAATTATGGATTAATATGTGATGGTAGCTAAGATTGGTCGACCACGTACAATTTGACAATATCTCGTTAGACTTTATTAGTTGCTGGCTTTTTAATTAATTAATTTCTTTATCATTTGTGTATCTCCTTCCTTCTATTCCTAAAGATTCGATGCTCAGACAAGAAGAACCCGATCTATTTGATGCAAAAACCAAGTAAGAAATTGAAAGGTTAAATTTATTTGAAAATCTTATCATTTGAAGTCCTGATTTCTCTATAATTATTTTATTTGTTTACATTAATTATATATATAACTTCACATATTTTTGTACTACCTATACTATGTTATAAGCCATTTACAGTATTATTGTTTTCAGTGTATATATTAAATATTCACTCATTTAAAAAAAAACATATATATGGTATATTTTCACGGCGAGACTTGAAATTTTTGGCCACATACAAATACACAACATTTATAGATACGCATAAATATTATCATGCAATTTAACTCCTTCCAACAAAAAGTTTATTTGAGTTTGACTAAAAATGTGACAATCTGCTAATTAATCGGAAATCCAAAAGACATCACTGCAAATATAAGAAAATGGTCAACAATTATTAAATATTTATATTTGTAACATGCTCTTTTAAGTGCTGTCAAGTATGCTATTATAACATAATCAAAGCAACCAATCATGCACACATCTTTGAAAAGTTATTTTTAGTTTTTATAATTTTCAGTATATATGAAGATGAAAAGGTTGTTGACATCAATTATTTTAGATTTATTTTCGTTGACTGAATCTGCAGCCACTAATTTTTTGTGTGCGTTGGTTAATAACTTTTGGGCCTTCAGTATTCATATGAAAAGTCAATTTGATAAAAGATAATTTGATTAACAAACATATAAAATAAGATTTAATAGAAGATAATTTCATTAACAAACACATAAACTAAGATTTTATAACAATGAAAAATTTTATATTACATAGTGCTTGTAATCAATACAAAAAATCATTTATCACAATAACTATGAAAAAGCTGATCAATTGCATTTTCATCTGCAAAGTAATCAATCAATTGTTCAGAAATTATATTTTTTTATTTTAAAAACCCATTATTCATCGAAACTATCACCAATGTCTTCGATTTTGTTTGCACATCATGGTTGATCTCAAACAAGATTTCAAGAACTTCAATTAGAAACAAGTGACCGATATCATGTATGGAATGAACGAATTCCAAAAACAATTCAATCTCTGCAAAAAGGAAAATATTTAGGCTCCTTTGGGCAAAATTTATTAAAACGTTTTCATAAAAACATTTTCTTAAAAACTTCTGCAAAATGTTTAAACGGTGTTTTAAGGACATATATACATTTGGATAACTATTTTATAAAAATAGATAATAATTTTAGAAATAATTTATAGTTTAAAAAACATTTTACAAAAATCTTATCACAACACATATTTTAAGTTTCTTAACTCTAAAAATATTAAAAATATTTTTGTAAAAATTTGTCTCAATGGGGGCTTAACTTCTGTTTCTGTTTCATTGCATAGAATATGTTAGTATGATCTCACCTTTTTGTACAATAACGTCCTTGTGTTTAGTGAATTAACTTGTTTCTGTTTCATTGCATAGAATATGTTAGTATGATCTCACCTTTTTATACAATAACGTCCTTGTGTTTAGTGAATTAACTTGAGATAGACCAATATATATATATAGATCCGATATCCTGTACAACTAAGTTCTCCACCTGCTTCCCCGACTGCTACGTGTCATCATGTGATTGGTCCGAATTTATAAAAATCATAACAAAAATATTGAACTTAAAACTATTGGTTCAACCACATGACGACACGTGTTAGTCGGGAAATGAGGTAGAGAAGTTGGTTATATATATATATATACAAATCCGATATCCTACATACCTAATTTCCCCACCCCCTTCCCCAACTACTACGTGGCGCAATGCGATTGGTCCGAATTTAAAAAAAACATAACAAATTGTTGAAGTTAAAATGTTGGTCCAATCACATGGTGCCACGTGGCAGTCGGGGGGAAGATAGTGGGGAAGTTGGTTGTGTAGGATATCATGTCCCTATATATATATATATAAATTACTAAAATTATAGGAAAAGATCGAGGGCTTCTCGGGTGGGGGTCCTGTGCACGTGCACAGTGTAACCATCTGGACCACCTCTGCTAGTTAGATGCACCATTTAGAGAAATCGGATGCAGAGTCGTCCATATACATATCTATTTTACCGATTTGACCAACTTATGTTGAAATTGTTTGTTAACTTCATTATCTTAGTTATTCTCATATATATGTTTTTGGTAAAATATAAAATGTGTATTTATATATGCTTTGACGAAGTATGATTGTTGATATATTGAAATGTATATTCGCGTTTATTTAAAAAAAGGAAATGTATATTCCAAGTAATACAAAATGTAATAAATGTCATTTTAATTACGATAGCAGCAGAAAGTGAGAAAAAAAATAGAACAATATATGCAAGAAGGTGAAGACGTGAAGTGTGTGTGCCTTCATTTTCTCCCAGTGTGCCGGATATCTCGCTAATTTATCTAATCACATTTCCCCCGCACCTTTTTCTTCGTCATCAACCTCTCAAGCTCCAGTCCACAGTGCTTCCCCGGTTCTCCAGGTATTCTTCGCTCTCTTCTACGCTCAATGCGCTTGCTAATCTGCATTTGTAGCTATCTTTTTGTATTCGTTATGGGTTCTTTGATCAAAATGTGTGAATGGGTTTTCCAAACGCCTAGTTGTATAATGGGTTTGTGATTTTTATGGGCTTTTGATATCAAGTTGGCAGCTTGTGGCTTTTAGTTACGAATCTTCGTGTTTTTTGGGATTCTACTTGTCCGAAAATGGATCTTTCCTACCTTTTCTTTAAGCTAAACTTATAAATGTCTTCTCTGGTTTTGATCTCACGAGAGTACACGAGTTAATTTGGTAATTTTGCTTCCACCTCTTCTTCTTGGATCTTTGTGGGGAGTGTTCCATGCTCGACAATGGGAAACTTGATTGATGTTGACATGTATGTATATCAAGTCTGGTTCTTTTGCTGGTAATTCAAGTGCAGGTCTCTATGAGAAGTAAGTATGTTCTGTTTGGAGTCACTGTATCCATGATACCATCCGTTAACTTGTTTCCAGATCTGGCATATCTATTGTAGATTTTTGGGCTGATGAATCATACTGAAATAGGTTATGCTCCAAGTTGTTTTTCAGATGGAGAATAAGGATACAGGTCTCTTTCGTTTGTTGTAAAAATTTGTTAGTAACGAGTTTCTTCCAAGTAATAATAACTTTAGAGAATCGGCTGTACTTTCATTTTAACTTTTAAATATGCCCGGGCAATCTCTTTGAATTTTATTTTCGTGCATTGCTGGCACCTAGGTGAATTTCCAGTGATACTTTTTGAGTTTCTTCTGAATTCTATGTGAAATACCAAGTTCAGTGCATAGCCTTTAGTGAACTGCACTCCTTCAGGGCACCCGGAAAAGGTTGAGTATATCGAGTAATTTTCCTTTTGATTTCACAACCTCTTGTTTTGTTTCATAAGAGGTGTTAAAGTTTCAGTTCTGGGAGAGTGGCGTGCTTCTACTGACACTTGTTCTGCTGTCCTTTTTAGGTATACTATAATGCTGGAGGTGATCTGCCACATTGATCTTTCTAAAATTTATTTTCGTTGATTGATGTCCTAAATTAGTGGCTGCCAGAAATCTAGTCCTCTGGTTTCTCTAAGTCTTTTCATGGGATCCCGATTTCCGTCACATCAGTTGAGCAATGGCCTTTACGTGTCAGGCCGGCCGGAACAGCCAAAAGAAAAGACTCCTTCAATGAGCTCAGTTGCGATGCCTTACACTGGAGGTGATATCAAAAGGTCTGGAGAACTTGGAAAGATGTTTGACATCCCTACGGATGGCTCAAGAACCCGAATATCTGGTCCTATAACTAATGCTCCTACAAGGACAAGTTCATTTGGTGGTTCTACTTCTAACTCCGGCCAATTAAATTCTGCTAATCGTGTTTCCGTCTCTTCTGGAGGGGTTCCTGGGTCTGCCTCATTGAAGAAGACAAATTCTGGACCGCTTAATAAACACGGGGAACCATTAAAAAAATCATCTGGTCCACAGGGTGGAGGAACAACCGTTTCTCGTCAAAACTCAGGTCCTCTTGCTCCAGTTCTCCCAACTACAGGCCTCATCACATCTGGACCTATTACATCGGGGCCCCTGAATTCAGCCGGGGTGACTAGGAAGTCATCTGGTCCTTTGGAATCTACGGGCTCGATGAAGTTGCATTATGCTTCTGTCTTAAATAACCAGGCCATTACAAACCTTAACCAGGATGATGAATATTCTTTCCACAACAGCTTTCCGAAGCCAATTCTCTGGTCCATCATTCTTCTCTTTGCGATGGGATTTATTGCAGGCGGTTTCATCCTTGGAGCAGTTCATAATCCCATCCTTCTTGCTGTGGTGATTGTTCTTTTTGCCGCAGTGGCCATTGTATTTACCTGGAACACATGTTGGGGAAGAAGAGTTGTTACTGGTTACATAGCTAGTTATCCACATGCAGAGCTTAGAACTGCAAAAAATGGCCAATTCGTCAAGGTTTCCGGGGTATGTGACCTTTCTTGTGTTTGTTGATTTCAACCATGCAGTTACACAACTGTCATAACGAGCAATGTGCGAAAATTTGAAGGTTGTCACCTGTGGAAACATTCCTCTTGAATCATCATTCCAAAAGGTTCCCAGATGTGTTTATACTTCAACAAGTTTACATGAGTACCGGGGATGGGACTCAAAAGCTGCCAACCCCATGCATCGCCGCTTTACCTGGGGCCTTCGATCATTAGAGGTAAGAAAGCACCAATATTTCACCACTTCCCCCCTGAGTTTTCTTTAGGTAAAAATGCTTCCCTACTAAACTTGCTGTATTTATGCAATGCTTTTCCCAGAAAGAGAAGTAAGCTACATGTTGAGCTATGCTGCCCTCTAATTATTGAGTTGTCAATTGTCATCACCCCTTTCATATAATGCTTGATTCAATAATTTTTTCTCTCAAACCTACTGGGATTTTTCATTTGTTGGCTGCACTTCCATGTAACCATGTATCTGGTTTCACGTGCTGGTAATTATGGTTTGTTGTGCCTTGTCTAAAGTTTTACTGGCATGGGCTTTCAGCTTTATTCAGAATAAAAAGCAAATTATGTGTAAGCTTAAGTTCTTGGTTTTCAAATGCATGCCAATGTTTATTGTATCATTGAAGAAACAAAACTGTGATCCCAAATTAATGGCCTCAGAATTTTTTCTTGGCTGAGGGGGAGAGAATCTAATGTGATGCAACTGTAAAAGCTACCTAAGCTACAGATTGACTGATAAATCTTTAAATGAATTCAGAGGCATGTTGTTGATTTTTATATATCTGACTTCCAATCTGGATTGAGGGCGTTGGTTAAGACTGGATATGGCGCGAAGGTTTCTCCATATGTAGATGAATCTGTGATGGTCGACATCAATCCATCGAAAAACGGGGACAAGTCCCCTGAATTTCTCAGATGGTTGGGAGCAAGAAACCTTTCGAGTGATGACTGTGTAATGCGTCTGAAGGAAGGGTAAGATTCTGAAGTCTTTACTTCTAACATTACATCTATATCTGTAATCATTGTAGACGTGATTCAGAAGATACGCTACACAATCTCTTCAAGAATGGAGAGGTGAAATCTGTAGTGTGTTTCACGTTGTCTTCAAGTGCCTGCCATAAGAAGCCTGACCCTGTTCATCGGCAGAGCAGGAAAGCGCCTGATAGGAGGCTCAGCCCCCAAACTTTTTCCCTTGTAGGATCATTTATTTTGTATATGCCCGGAATTATTCCGAGGACATGTTCTGCCCTCTTATGTGAAATTTCTGCCTCTAGCGTTCCATGGTAACAGCATGTTCAATTCTAACCTCTGAATCCATTTACACATGTTGGATGTGACTGGGATCCAACACAATATCTACACTAACCAATGGCCTGGTCCACAGATAATTTGAGGATGTAAAAGTCAGCTTCAACTCTCGATCCCTAGTCTAAACTCGTGCTCTTATGAACATATATAACAGATACATCAAAGAAGGTAGCACTATCAGCGTTATGGGAGTCGTGCAACGAAATGAAAATGTTTTGATGATCGTTCCTCCGGCCGTACCCTTTTCAAGCGGATGTCAGTGGAGTAAATGCATTCTTCCAGCCAGTCTTGAAGGCATTGTTTTGAGATCCGAGGACACCTCAGATATTGATGTTATACCAGTTTAACTGCCAATAATTGAGAACCAGAAGGCAACTTCTGAAGTTAACCGGTTGTATAGTTCTGGTGTAGTTACTTCATCTTAATCTCGTTTTGGTCGGGGAGGCTTTTCATAGGTGATCGTCGGTCTCATGGAGTGAAGCTGATAATTTTCGAGTTATTGACGGATTTGTTTTTTACTAGTCATTTGGTTGATTTGGTAATTCCTGTGGAAATTGGCTGTCAAAGATAGCGAAGTGTACTAGTAGTAGTAGACATGGAAGCCTTAATTTGATTGCATTATTCTTTGTGGCTTCTTGCCACTCGCTCTTATCAAATATGTGTGGAAATGAAATATGTACTCCGTAGTTATCTAAGACAAAATATGATAGGTCTTGCATATTTTTGCATCTTAGAGCTTGAAATTTGGTGTTGTAATGTTTTTTGGTCAAAATTGAGGAGATAGATGGAAAATTTGATATCTTGGGACTTCGAAAATAAAATTAATAAACTAAAAAAAAAAGCCCATGATTTCGGATATTTATGTATGATGAAAAATTAATATTTTGAGACTTGATAAATTAATATGATAAAAAATAAAATCTGATAAGTCCAAATCAAATAATGTAATTTAATTTTTAAAAAAATTAAAGTAGTAAATTCAATGGTTTAAATATTTGATTACTAAAAGTAAGTTCATGTAATGAGGTCATTCGATGGATTATATTACTAGGGTTGCATTCACCTCCATGTCAAAATTCTCTTATGCTAAGAGACTTTTCCATACTTTTTGAGCATCATCTTGGATAAACTATTTCTAAAGTTTTAAAAAATGATAGGAACTTTTTCTAGAGTCCTTTTAAATTTTTTTTTCTAGAAAAATATATATTTATATATATATAAACATTATTTTGTTGCATGTTATATAAAAAACTCTCCAATTCTTCGCTTCATATTAAAACCCAATTTCCGACTGCCAATTCTAGTATTCCCTCAAAACCCTAACCGCAACAGAATGGCTTCCAGTCAATCGACAGGAATCAACGGAGCTGCCGCCGAAGAAGCGGCCGAAAATATAGAGGAAGCAACCGAAATCTTCGATGGCGAGGAAGACGCTTCAACTGAGGTTGCGGATGCCATGGAAGCGGCGGGGATGGATGAAAAGGAGAAGGAATTGGCTGAATTGAAGGCGAAGTGGCCCGGATGGCCGGGTTATTCGGTATTTAGAGTAGTTGTGCCGGTGCTGAAGGTTGGTGGTATAATTGGGCGGAAGGGAGATATCATTAAGAAGCTCGTTGAAGACACGCGTGCTAGAATTCGTGTTCTTGACGGACCTGCCACCTCTCCCGATCGCATTGTAATGTCCTTTCAAACTCCCTCTCTGTACTCGCATGCTGAAACTAAATGTGATGGGTCATTTTTAGGCATATTGGGGGTTTTTCCCTATTGGTTTGGTGAATCAGTTAAAAATCTGGCTTTTCCTATCCATGGGTTCGGATTTCTTTGTTGTCCTGCTTCTTGACTAATTTGTACTATCATTTCAATTCTTTCTAGGATTTAGTGTTTCAAGAAATCTGTACATTTTAAGCTTTTGGTAGTTGGGAGATTTGTTCCTTTGCAACCCTTGTTTTCGTGCTGAGACTGTACATTTCTCGCCGCTGTCACCAAAACGTACATTTAACGTAATTCATATACTGTTGCCTTTTTTTTTTTATTTTGTTGATTGCGAATAACATAACACAAACTTGAGAAGGGGGTATGACAATCGTTAGTAGCCAAGTGCTGACCTACAGGAATGTAAATATCCTCTTAAGAGCTACTTTTAGTGTAGCTGTACTTGTTCTTTATGACACGCTAAGATACTTTTGGTTCTCTACAAAGGGATTATTCTTATGGTGTATAGAACTAATGAAATGTTTGATGAAATATGCAAGTAAGACTATTGTTGGTTTCTCTACATGACATTATCCATGACATGGTACAAGAGTGTTCAATGCAAGGAATTACTAGCTGGAAGTTATAACTTCACTATGATGGATGGCTCTTAACTCGTTATCATCTGAGTTCTTTGATATTACCTGTGTGCATGGGTAGTTGAAATCTTTTTTTTACCACCTGCATAGATAACCCAAAAATGGGTTCTATCATCTTTCCATGACTGTGTGAGAAACACGTAGGTGTACTTCTGATGAGAATATAGTACATGCTCTCAATCTCCTGTAGTTCTAGGCAAAATATTTTGCAATAAAATTTTCCACGCTGCTGATTACTGTTCGTTCTTGTTTGATCTGATCTTTTATCCCGTCTCTAGTGATCTTTGACAAGTAGTTTTAAACTTTTTTGCAAGCATATTAGTACAAATATATATTTCTATACGTTGCAAGCATTATGCATTGTATTTAAGATATTCATGTGTTACCAGTTTTGTCTTTGACAGTTGATTGTGTAGAAGGTCCTTTTGTCTCTGCTCATCATAACTTCTTTATTAGCCATGCTGTGCTGGACATAGAAGCAGTGAATTTGTAGATGTATTGTAGAAAGAGAAATATCTTCAGATTAAGAAACAAAATGGAATGTTTCTTTTGGTGCATCTATTGTATCTATAAGCAAAAATTGTAATATTAGTTACTTTTTTTGCCTTTAATCCAAGATTTACCTGGTAATTAGTATCAATATCACCCTACCAGTTACTTATTTCCCCCCGTTTTCATAAAGTTCTACTGTTTTGAATTTTTGGGAGAGCAATCTCCTTGTTTGGCCAATTTGAATGGTCTATCTGTTTTTAGAGGCATATATTCTCTCGTATTGCTGTAGTTTCTATAATTTAAACTTCTCCACTCTCCGTTGGTGGTTTTAGTTTATCTTGCCAACCTAACTAGCTATGGTTTTTGTATTAATGTTTTTCAGGTTTTGATATCTGGGAAGGAAGAACCAGAAGCTGCAGTGCCTCCAGCTATGGATGCCATTATAAGAATATTCAAACGTGTCAATGGACTACTTGAGGATGATGGTGATGGAAAATCCCTTGGTTCTACTAGTGCTGCATTTTGTTCGTTTCGTTTGTTGGTGGCATCGACACAGGCAATTAGTCTAATAGGAAAGCAAGGCTCTGTCATCAAGTCTATTCAAGAGAGCACTGGTGCTACCATCCGGGTGCTCTCTAGTGGTATTTATGACTTTTTCCTTTATTCCTGTTGCTTCATTCATTTTTCTTACTAAGCTTCTCAATCTTTTTAAACACCCTCTGATTGATCTCAAGGATTGTATCCACAATGCACGCCTCTTGGTTCTAAAACTTTTAGTTCGGGTCTCTTAAGCTTCACGATAGGAAGATTCTTTCCTTGCAGTTCATATTATGAACTGACAACGATTTAAAAGACATGTGTGGCATACACAGCCTTAATTGGTCTAAATATTATGCCATGGATTTTGTCAGTTAAAAAGACAATAATCTCTTTTTTCCTTGAAATGATCATACGATCTTAGCTGGGAAAATCTGTATCCTATCCATATTTGTCTTGGCTCTGTAATCCTTTTCTCATGATCCACTTCACAACAATGTTTATTATTTACAGATGAATTGCCTGTTTATGCTAGTTCCGATGAAAGGGTTGTTGATTTACAAGGAGAAGCTGCCAAAGTCCTAAAAGGCCTGGAAGCTGTGGTGGGTCACTTGAGAAAGTTTTTGGTGGATCACACAGTTCTTCCTTTATTTGAGAAGAGTGTAAGTTCCTAGTAGATTTTTTTGGTTTCATGCGATCATGTGACTATAGTGAGAATGTTACTCCGATTGCAGTATAATGCTCCAGCAACTCAAGAACGACAAGTAGAATCTTGGACTGATAAGACATCACTACATACTACCCCACAAACTACACTAGGCTCCGATTACTCTGTTTCTCTAAAGCGGGATTCACTCTTCCTTGACCGTGAAAGCCAGATAGAATCCCGTTTGAATTCATCTAGGCTTTCAGTTTATGGAGCAGATCATGGACTTGGAAGTCGCTCTTCAGCAATAGGACATTCTGGTGGACCTATTGTCACTCAGGTTTGCACATGCACTTCTGATTTTACTTATGTTTATTTAATTTTTAGCAGTTGAACGTTTTGCACTTTTTCTCCCTCCATTATGCCATGTTGATTCCTCGTCACAGGTTGCACAGACAATGCAAGTACCACTTGCGTATGCAGAGGATATAATTGGAGTTCAGGGAACGAATATTGATTACATTAGACGCACTAGCGGTGCCATTCTTACTGTGCAAGAGAGTAGGGGCCTGCCTGATGAAATCACGGTGGAGATAAAAGGCACCTCTTCACAAGTTCAAGTAGCCCAGCAACTTATTCAGGTGAAATTCTCTTGAATTTTTTGTTTGCCTTTCCTTCTCTGATCATTATCATAACGCAGGTGTTTCTGCCTTCAACGCAACATAGCATCTAGGGGCTTAGAAACGATTGTCTAAGTTGATGTTAATGAATTGTAATGAATATCAACTTTACTTACGTTATGCAGGACTTCACCAGTAGTCACAGAGAGCAACTTGCGGGGAACTATGGCAAGCTTGAATCCAGCTTACGACATTCCTACTCTCAGTTAGGTAGCAGTTCTTACTCGTCATCATTGACCGGGCAACCTTATTCTAGCTATGGATCATCTGGTGTTGGTGGTTATAATAGCTTTAGGCTGTGATATGTTATCACTCAAGTTCTCTCAATTAAGCAAAAGCTCGTAGTCCTCGTCTTCTGTTCAACCACCATACTCCTGCTGTGGATCTTGGTCTTGGAGGTTGCAATTGCTTTATTTTATGATTTGCTCAGCTCGAGTGTAAGTTCGTTAATTTTCCTTTCAAATATTCTACATATGCCACCTCTAAAAAATGTAAAATTAGGATCGAACATGGACAATGACAGTTGTAGTTTGCTATATATGATTTTGCTCTATGCAACGTTTTTCGCAACTCCAATAGCCGGCCAGGATATGAAGACTGTGATAATGAACTGGCGGCAATTCAAATCTGGGTTCACTGAGCATTTTTCTCCATCAGGCAAGTAACCATATCATATCGTGACACCATACCGTGGGACTAACTCAAATTAGTTGTGCTGATCCATTAAATAATGCTAAATTTGAAGTAACTCTCTTTTTTTCATCTTTTTTCTTTTGACAATTAAACGCTCCTTTTAGTATCGATATCGGTTGCCAACTTCAGGTATTGGGTAGAGTGAATTTATTTTATTTATATGTGCTCATCATAATGAGTTAAAAATTTGTAAAAAATCCTTTGACCTAAAGAAATAAATAGAAATATAATGGTTTGTACCATCGTCAGATGCAAGGATAAATAATAAAATATGAAAATAAAAACTTGCGTAAATTTAAATTTTTAGCCAGATAAACAACGGCAAATTTGCTTGAAACACCGAAGATTAGAATGAGCTTGCATTCATTCAATTTATACCTCAAAAATTTATACCACATCATAAATCTCTCATTTAATCAAAATTTAGAAGCCAGCTGTCACAGTCCATATATGTATTAGAAATCGATTTTCAATAAATCGTAATGTATTTCTTTTAAAAAAATAATAATTTGATGTCATGCAAATTCACCTTAATAGTTCAGTTGCATACATATAAATGAAAATAACGAATGGGGACTTGTCGAACCGTGAAGGCTTCATAGTACAAATATGACAAATAAGCATGCAAACAAAGGTCAACATTTCAACTAAATGAAAAGTTTATCTTTGGCTCGAACGTTTCCTTAAGCTCAAAAGCATGCATTATTACAAAACTTACAAATGTCGATCAAAAGGCAACCGGCCGAAAGGGCAAGGATTGTGGGTAGAAAATAGCTAAAAAAGAGCTTAAGTGGCGCAGGTTGATCTCGTATGTACACCGAATGATACTAACAATCGGGCATCCTACACTAAACAATGTACCTATACATTTCTTTTTGGAAGTAATGTACATATGGGGTAGCTGGCAATCTAAAATTAACAAAGAATTAGGAAGGTATTTTCAAGTAGAGTTGCCTTCTGTACGTTGAAAACTTAGATCATCTAAATTTTTGGCAAGTTCAAACAAAGGTTTTAGTATAGTTTCTACCTGATGGCTCTGTAAATTGGCCTTTTCAACGATCATGGATAAAGCCCGCTTGCAAATCTCCTCATCAAGAAAAGCTAGAGTCCACCTGCCATCTACCAAAGCTTTCGATTTCACTTTTTCCTGGTTCATATACTTATTGGTATCGAAGAAAGGGAATGAGGACGGACGGATTCGAAGGTGCAACCACTTCAAATGCTTGTCATCCATTCTGGGCTGTCATGGTGTAAAACATGTCTCAAATGTCATGTGATCTGTATATAAATATTTTGAGATATGCATTGAAATTCGGATGTAAAATTTGCTTCAAGACTAAATTCTCTTTGTTGTAGCGCATAGCAACTGATTTTAGGAAACGATAATTCCAATTTTAAGTTGTTTGGTAGAAATCAATAAATCGCAAAGGCATGGTAGAAATCAATAAAGAGCAAAGGTACAGTACTCACATTACATCCAGCTAATGGGGCTACAACTCGGACGACTCCATAACCTTGTTTCATGGGTAATTCCTCTGCAAGAACAAGCCACCCTGAGGTTCCCATTGTGACTGACAGAAACTGAAAGTGGCGCTCTTTTCCCCTTTCAAATGCGATTCTACATGGCAATGTGTCCACTGCAGAAGGTTGACATAACATTTTCTAATTACAAGTATCATTGACGAATGATCTTTTACTGAGCGTCCAAATTCGTGAGAACTAGAAAGCAAGAACAGGAACAAGTATATAATGATAATAAAATAGGTAAGAAAAGGTTTACAAATACCAAGATTAATTTCAGTGTTTGGCTTTGGTACTGCTGGATTGACACCAGCATTCTTTGTTCTAGACTCTGCTGAAACTTCAGCTGCCGATTGCATAGTAGGTTGATCTGGCAAAACTCTCCCAAGAGAGAAAATGTGGAGAAGATGAAGCAGTACATATACCTGGTTACGGGAGAGATATACTTACCGTCAAATGGAAAACATTACATTGACAATCAACAGTTCCATGTGTATTTAGCACAAACTATAAGAGAGCAAATTTATGTGCTCATACTATTAATTGACAATGAAAGCTTTTTCTAAGGCATAACCTTCACTGTCTCGCACATTCTTTCAGCAGCAGCAAATGATGATCCACCTGATGTAAGCTCTACCACAAGAGATTAAGCATTTAAGATGATTACCCATAAATGAAAAAACCATTTAAACATACTACGCAGTGGATAGGTTTCTAATATTTCAACTTTGCGTAATGTGAAAGCATGATGGAGAGGGAAGATACCATCGGAGATAGATTTATATTGTGACAAAAGTATAGACTTTGGATCTTTTCGAGGAGAAGACGACTCGATAGCTGCAAGAAATAACTCTGTTATCCAACATAGTTTTAAGATTCACACAAAGCGCCCCTCTATTAACACAGGAAACACAGCAAACCTCTTTTGCACTTTCTCCATTCATCACAGAGAACTGTCACCAGCATATCAGACCAAATTCCTCTTGTCTCCTCTATAACTTGATTATTGCAATTATATAGTGAATCCTAAGCAAAAAAGACAGTCTTCAATTTCCATACCGAAACTCATTAATTCTAAAAATAATCATGTTTTCAGTAATATAGCTTAACATGGAGCACAAACAGAAATAAGAGGATAGCGGCACATTTCTTGGTTTAGGCTAAGACTACAACATGATAAAAGAGATCGAAGAACAAAATGATCAGGAAAAAAACAAATCAACGCAGCATTAATAAAAATTAAAAACAAATTAAGGCTCAATTATAAAGCCTGTTTTAATCTCCACTAGTTTGAACCAAAGGCAAAAAAAGTGAGATGCTTCACAGGTGAAACCACATCATTAAAATAAGAGTCCAGATGCAGAAGCAATTTGATTTTTTTGAAGAATGAGTTACCTTAAGTAATTTAAGATGATTTCTGTTAAACTCTCCCTCACTATGAGGTAGCAACTGTCGCAAAAGCCAACCACCATCCCACAATGTTTCTGCAGAGATCTTTGACCTGCAGAAGAGACCGACCAGTGCATCGAGTACCTAAAACAAGACATTCAGATTCTTGAAAATTATTTCAACAGAAAACACAGGGAAACAGAGTGTTAACTGAATGAAAGGCAGTCCTGATTTGACGCTCATCCTCATGTACCATACATATAGATCAGGTCATCCTTTTCCACTTGCTTTATTTACCCGGTTGACATGTTTTTTATGGTTTCAACAGTTCTTTGACCAAATAAAGAAAAACATCAACATTTAAGAAATTAACTTATCAATGCCGTCGCAGAGTGCATATGCAGACTGAGCTAAAACATTTTTTCCTTTGCATCTTCAAACAATCTTAAAGCTTTGAGTTATACATATCGAAGTATAGTAGGTCATTGCAATTGTTACTAGTCCTATTCATAAACTCTCTTTCCACAAGCAGAAACATTTATGTGGTTACGAGAATCTAAATTCTCTTTTATCCTCGGCCCATTAATTGTTCAAAAAACAAAATAATGTCCTAATTGATTTAGAGGAATATTTCAAATAGCTCTGAAGAGACTTGCTTTGACTTTGCAAGGAGCTACATTCTGAATAACACCGTGAAGGGTCTATCGTTTGGAGTCCGCATGGTCCCCTAGGTTAACAGCAAAAGATGTGATTACCAATCCTTTCGAGCTGGTTTCAATTGATTGAACAAAATAAGAGAATGGGAACGGATTCCCCTCTGGATTCCGTACATGAAAGTAGTTAACGAGAAACAAGAAGTTTCTAGAACAAAACAGCGGTTCTCTAGCCATATTTGTAACAATCATGGTCACATGAAGCTAGGCTTCCTGATTCTCATCTTATCTCAATATACTTAAACATTTCTGATACACCATCACCTGGTAGTGTACACCTCTACTATATTGGAAACTTACTATATGGAGGATAAAAACCTGTAGTGACATACCTTTGATTGCTACAACACACTAAATTATCTTCTCCAGAATGTCAATTCCATATAATCTATAATATCTAATCATATATTAGTAATATATCCAGTAATTACCTTGGTCTCTGAAATTAACCATAAAAAACACAACAAACTAAAAACTCAAACACAAAATCTCTTTGTGAAAATTATTACAAGTAGACATTTAAATAGAAATGCAATGTATATTATATTATAATATAATTAACTAAAAGCCGCTCGTAATGCCCACTTTAATTTCCAAAACAAACCATTTTCTCAACTGCCCATTTCCCATTTTATGAGAAAACAAAACATGAGAAAATAAAAAATTCAAAAGAAGAATTTAAAGCAAAGGATTTATTCCAACATAATTAATTAATTATATCTTGTTCAAAATTTATTGAAATTTTATGTCTACAGGCCCATCCCGGTCAATGATCATTAACATAATTTAAAGTGTAAGGCAGTTCATGAGATGCAACAAATTTACAGGTAAAAAATTTATTGATTAGATTTACACATTAAGCACATACTTGAACCCTATGCGCACGAGGGCTACCTTCAACCTCTGGGCATGCAGACGAAACTCCATAGTGATCCTGCAGATTAAGATTGGCTGCAACACATCATGCCTTTTACTAGTAACTTGTTTGAACTATGCGCATAAAACTAAAACACAAATGTGCTTAACTATAAAAACTTGAAGTTAAAAACCGGAAAAATTGTAAAAGTAAACAATGGAAGTGCAATATCTACAACAATGTACAACTTTAATTAATTGCATCAAATGACAATGCAATGACAAATTCACAAGCTGTGAACATGAAGGGAACAGAATTTCACACAGTGATGGTTGCTGGAGGAATACTAGCCGATGAATATATGCTTTTATAAAGCCAGACAGAGCATAAAAAATGGCATGTGAAAGACGAGAAATTCAGAAAAATCAGTCAAGGTTTTGATCAAACTATATTGAAGAGGGTTACATGAGAATAATAAAACTTGCAATTGACTCAACAATGATTTGCCATCAGATGAATAAAAATTTTGATGTATCTATCTAAATTCTCTCTTAAGTCAAGAAACATTAGCGTGTGAGCCAAACAGCAGATGCGAAAGAACATGTACCCTCAACTTTTGCATATAGAAATCAAGGCCAGTATTGATGCCATCTTTGGCGAAACTACTTTGTGAAGAAAAGAGCTGTTCTTCACCAGAATCTTCCCCAACTAAGGCTCGCTGCAATCACACAAGAAAAGCAGCACACTCCATCAACTAATAGCATTGACATAATGTTGTTTCACACAAAAAGAAAATGATTAGCATATTAAGTACACCTTTATAAACAAGTAATGACAAATGCCCGAATTACAATGACATAGTGTAGAAAATACAAGCTTCAACATAATGAAACCTCGCTTTACCTTATTCTGAAAGTATGAACTGGATTATATGAACTTTCTAGCCATTTGCCGCAAGGGAATAGACAACGGAAAACACATTCCCTTAATTCTTGCCTTCTAAAATATATCTATAACATGGAAGCTTTTACCTTCCCTTACCACGCAAAGTTCCTTTCCCTTAAACATCTCCTTTTAATTGCTCAATGACTTCAAAATATAAATATTAATTTTCTAAAACTGAAATCCATGCATTTTTCTTCTCTCCAAACAATACACATTGAAGAAGTCTTCAGACCACATACCAGCAGCTGCTTCTTATGCTGCTTGCGTTGTGGAAGTATGCCAAGAGCATCTACCATTAATTCATCCAGTTCTGCAGGTGCATGAATTACTTCAAAAGTCATTGTAGAGTCGAAAGATTTCACAACGAATCTGATATCCATTATTTATATCATATGCTTTCAAATTGTGAACATTTTAGCCAATGAAACTCAAAGTTTCAATTGCCTGCCAAATAATCCATCGTATTCATTTTTCGGAAAAATTTCTGTTGTACACAAGTAGATTAAAATCAGGTATTCAAATCGATAAAAAAAAACTCAAACCAAATACAGTACATTGCGAGCATCAGGTGAGTAGCATAATAAGATTTGACATAGAACCTTTAGTCTGTAATAAGGTAGCAAGCACACTTAAAGAGCCAGAAACTTGAACATTGTTGCCGCTGCTAACAAAAGAAAGCAAAGCCTCCCTGCATGATTTGCAATAGCAGTAAGCATACCTAAATTTGCACATTATCAGGCTGTTACAAACGCAAGCAAAATGAATTAACTTTATCTTAGCCATGGTGCAAATGATCTTACGCATGTTAACACAAGGAATGGAAAAAAAATCACAATCAAGTTCATAATTTGTCAGAGTAATCAATTTCAAGTGAAATATTTAGACGTCACAGCCCCATAAACTGCAGCTGTAGGAGCATGTAGTCAACAGAAGAATTATGTGAAACCAAAACTAACACCAAGCTCAAGAGGAACATTACGGGGTTGAAGGATAACAAAAGGCTGTTATGCAGTTCTACCAAGTATTTTCCTAAGCTCAGTTGACGCAAGAGATTTCAAGCAAATAATATATGAAATAGCTTGCTCACATCCATGGACAATGGAGGTCAAAAGTGGTACTGAATTGGAAAAATACATGCAACAATGACACTCAACTAAAAAGCCATTTGACAATTCAGCAAACTAAAAATAGCTAATACGTGCACACTATAACAGCTAATATATGCATGCTACACATAACATGAAAGCGATTACGTGGAAAATATGAAATTGAATAAAATCAAATGATCAACAATATCACTTACCTGGGAGTGCGAGCACAGGATGTACTAAAATCATGCCGCAAGGTACCATTTTCTGGATGGCTTTGTGAAGAACTAGATGTTGGAATTTTAACTAGCAAACCTCCATCACCGCACTCTAAAGTGTGATTAGAAGCATTAGAACTATGACAAGTGTTTGAAGTACCATATTCCAACTTATAACCATTGATTTTAGCTAAGCCATCTAATGCAAAGTTCTCTGTACGACACAGAAGAGCAGTGGCTACAGTGTTTGCCAGATCTTTGATTTTGAGTATGCGCAAGATGCAACAAAGCAAATATAACGAAGTGACAGCACCATTTTTTGTCTCCTGGATTTTCATTCAGAGAATCATAATAAACATCATAACATGATGAAAGATATCAAAAAATGAGAAACAAGTGCATACATTGACAGTTTCTTCCCTAAACGAAGGAAGAACCAATGGTAATATCAATAACTTCATAATGCTGTCCATTATTAACCTCCCAACATCAGGAATACCAGCAGATACAATGTCGCTGAAATAATAGAGATTGTCCTCAATCTCGTCAACTGCAGAAATAATAGAAGATCTTGATTCTGGGTCCAGATTCCTATATTCGGAAAATATCCATTGCCATTAATTAACGAAATAAAAAGCTTGATCTGAAAAAAATGGTGTTTCACAACTTACATAGAAGCATCTGAAACCAAATGATTCAAATTGCTGCACTGATCTCTAAAAAATTTGACCAGGTTCAAGAAATAAGTCTCATGAGGAGCACGTGATATAAACCTATTTACGGCATCATCTCCAACTGAAAATCAACAAGTATATGGTTTATGTAGTTTGGGTGACGCTCTACATGAGAATAATCATACTGATTTAAAAGCTACAGAGACTAAAGAGCAGAGACTCACCATGATAAATATTAAGTGTTAATGCACGCACAGCAGTTCGAATCATGCTTTCTTCATGAAAAGCAAAACGTATCGCCTCAACATAGAGGGGGAAAGACGCAATTTCATCCTAAATCCAAAAAAATAAAGCAAGCGATATAAAACAGCATAAGAGCAAGCTATTTTTTTCTCCATTTTAAACAAAAAATATTGTCCACCAAGTAGTAAGCTCCCAGCCATATTTGCCACAGCGAATAAAATTAGCAGAGCTAAAATGCATGAACAAGACATCTGTTAAGTGTAAGCTACATTCGAAAACAGAACCTTTATTATTGAAGAAATTGTACTTTAATAAACTTCCTCGATCCTGCTAATTTTTCATTTTGAAGCTTATGATTTCGTCAATTACAACTCTGAAACTCAAATATATTATGCTCAATTTTGTTTGCATGTCCCAAGGAATGATGACAATCCAAACTCCATCATAACCATATATTTGTGCTAAAACAATTAAAAACAGAGGAAAACACAGTGGATTCGATAAAAAAAAAAGCCAAATGGTGATAGGACAGGCTAACTGAACTTACATCCTGCATCTTGAGAAGAAGAGAAATGGTATCCTTATTCAATTTCCCGCTTATTGCCCTGTCAATCCATTAGCAATTAAAAAAAATTTAAATTGCAAGATTCATACAGTATACCGAGAAGGAAATTACAACAGATATAAAAATACTTAATTGACATAAAAAGTTGAATTCTGAGCAAACCTTAAAAAAGATATGTAATAAGACAATAGCTCTTCATTTCGGAAGTCAAATGGATAAGTAATAAGGTAGTTCACATGTTCATTGCTAAACATATAATCTGCAAAGTTGTTCAGAGAGATAAATAACCTGATAGAAAAAAAAAATCAGACAAAAAAATTTGTCTGCTCAAATCGAAATAGTAACTATTATGATATCTTACATATTGAATGTTCGTTTTTAAGGTTCTGGATCATAATACTCATTGTTTGCAAAAGCTGGACTGAAACTATCACAGTTTTACTGATCCTTGATATGCGTACAAACTCACCCAAAGCCTGCTTCTCCATAAAAAGCCTAATGAAAAAACCAAAAAGGATCATGAATTGAGTAAAAAGAAAATCAGTAAAAGAAATTTAAGCATTGTCAGCTTATCAAATATTAAAAGCATTCGCCCTACTCAAAAAAGGCCGCATCATGTTGGTCCCCATAAGTAATCAACTCTGCAATAGATCTTAATGCCTCGATCACAAAGTCCTGCACAATATTTAGAATCCTGATTGGTGTTCAAACAAAACATACACCTAAAGCGCGATAAAATTATATGCATGGTTTCAGCAAGAGAAGCAAATTACCTTGTTAACCTCATTCACAATTTGAACTTTCATCAACTGATCAATTAAGTATCTACATACAATATCAAATAGACTTTTAGAGTCCTCAGTAGCAATGTTGCGCAACAGAAAGTGAGCCACACGGTACAGAATTTGAACAAAAAGCTTGGATACCACGCGTAACTCGTTGTTGGCAGATTCGAACATAACAAAACATAATCACCACAACTAGTACGGAATCAAAGCAAACCTGAGTTCATCTAAAGAGAATCGATCCCGGGATCTCCAAAAGGAAAACCACATCCTCTTAAGAGCTCGCGATCACAGCTTTTTCCTTCTTCTTTGCATCAAAATTCATGCTCAACACGGTCTCTATACTTCAATTAGCAGATCATTTCTCTCTTATGCTCATTTTCCGGAGCAAATGATTGATTTCATCGAGCGCCCACCCCTAGTTGTCGACGATACAGACAATTGCCCTAAATCGAAGTTCACGGATAGAGATTTTAGTGTTTGTGTTCGCTGAATTGTCCGCCGGGAAAAGATATCGGCGCCGGGAAGGAAAGAACATACTAGGGGATTTTGGGGATAGAGATGGCAATTTGGGGTTAATCATTTGGTCGGGTTTTCAATGAACCGGGTCGGATCCTTGACAGAGAAGTGGAGGATGCGTGGGTATGCTACGGCCGTGGCCACCTGTCGAAAGATGTAATAAACTTATATATAATATCTAAATTAGTGACATAATTGTTGACGGTACTGAATATCGACAACTCGTCTCTGGTAGATTATAATAATTAAAAGAAGTTCCGTACAATACATATATATATATATATATATATATATATATATAGATATAATAACGAGTTAATGCGAGGGATATACGGCCCACGGATTATCTTATACGTCCCATCAATTTTATTTTCTTTTTTTTTTTGTTTTTGTTTTTCCAAATTTGGCGTAACTTCACGTTTTTGACATGGAAAATTTCATTTTCGCGTACTCGTTTGTAGTTTGCTAATGTCGCAAAAATCCACTATGCTTTTATCTAACTCTACAGGAGATGTCATATGTGGTCAGTGGTTATACAAAACAACTTACAAAATATGTTGGATAACTTTTAATTGTTTATCCATCATTTAAGTCTAAAAGAAATCACAAAACTAAATTTGAAAACGAAATTATATTATATATAAACAACATTGAAACCATACTATGTAAGTGCTGATAAGCCAACACAAACATATCCTAATTGACACTTTTGTGTCTATATCTCAAGATTATACTTAGTATTTTGAAACGGGCCGACACGTCCCGCCCAGCGATAACTCGCCTTCAAACGGGATAGGACGTCCGCCATTCTGACGGATTCCTAAAGCCCTAGCCCGTCCCGCCACGGGTTGCCGGGCGGACGGGTCAATCCGCCAAAATACAACATACATAAATATATATAAATAACTCGAGTAAATTATATATTCAAACCGTACACAAAACATGTAATATTAGAATTCAAGAAAAAACCTAACACATTCGAAATAATTCAATTAAAATTGGATTTATCACTAAAAATAAATTAGATTTCCAAAAATTTATCAATCGAAATCGATATATAAATCATTTTAAATAATTCAAATCTTTTAAAACTAATTCATCATATATAAACTATGCATAAATAAGGATGTGATACAATTTTTAGTCAAATATAATGATAAATTGAAAGAATATTAATTATATAATATTTAATAATTATTTTTTCCACGACCCACGGGCCAATCCGACCGCCCTGCCACAACCCTCGATCCAAACGGGCCAACTCGTTTTGGCTCGCCTCCGGACGGACTATGATTTTAGCAGCCGGATTAGTCCGACTGACCTGACCTATTTTGATAGTTCTAATCATAGTATTATAGTTCTAAGTATCGATTCTAATTTCGTCTTATTGAAAAGAAAAGGACACCATCGTTGACTTTACCAATTAAGTGGACACAAGTGACTGGAATATTTAAAAAATTACGTGGTCTCATAATATCGGATAACAGCGAATGAATCTAAATATTTGAAATTAATAATTCGAGAGACATCCGGTGCCTAATCTCGCCGAGAAGTACAAAGCATATTGATAGCCTTGCCTGCAGATAGAGTTGGAATATATATATATATATATACAAACTTATCCGAAGCTAATAGTCGACTCATCATTTTTAGAAAGAGAGTATATATAAACTTATTCCGAAGCTAATAGTCGACTCATCATTTTTAGAAAGAGAGCACACCATCAAAGTTGATCTGCAGACTGTTGCTTTAGAAAGATGCCATTAACATAGATCTGAGTAAAAGAAACTATAGCTCAAAAAATAATTTATAAGTAAAATGCAGAGAATGCTGAATGCTTGAGATTGCAAACAGAATGTGCGAGAAATGAAAAGTTTACACAAGTATGATATATATTGGTAGCGTATAACACACTTGACAATATACGTGTCAAGCTGTATTTAAAAGATGTTTGAAGTTCAAATTTATAACCGTGCTTATTTAAAAAACGATGTTCCGAATAACAATCGAAGATAAAAATCACAACCGTTCATTAGATTTAATGTATCAGAAGAGACACGAGCTATTCAAACATAAAGATAAGATCGCATTGCATATATCTAAGCTGATTCAGATCAGCACGGACACGCTCAGTCAACATCAAGAGATTATCAGTTTGAACTAATGTCAGCTTGTTGCATTGTCTGTTCTGGTTCAGTTCGCTCTTCCTATGCTGGATCAGCTCGATCTGGTCTACTAGCTTCAGGGACTACCTCAGCTTGATCCATCTCTGGGGTTTCACATTATCATCAGCTTGAATATCAGCTAGATTGATACTACTTGTTAGATTGTCAGCTACATTGATTTGTATATACAGATCGATATGAGGATCAACATATTTTCTATCATCTGCTTCATCATCTTTTGATTCATCAAAGTTAGTAGCCTGTAAAGGATTACTCAAATCATTTATATTAGCAACATAAACCAAAACTAGATTCATCTAAGACAACATGTGTTGACTCTTCAGCTATAAATGTTATGTTATGAAAAACATAACGGCTGATAGCTAAATAGCCTAAGAATATGCCTATGTCAAATTTGACATCGAATGCAGCTAAGTGATCTTCTGTTGATTGACTTGCCCCCTTAAGCTCAGTGAGGGATTTCTACCATCACCTAGTTTGGATCATAGCCAATAAAAACTATAGCTGTTAGTGACTTAGTGAGAACATCTGTTATTTGTTCTTTAGATGGAACATGTCAAAACCAGACAGAAACTTCTCCCGGACAAATTAAATATCAAGTTCAAATATTTAGTTCTTGAATGTATAACTGGATTAAAACACAGAGCAATTGCACTCAAGTTGTCACACCACAAATGGGAGAAGTCTTGAGAGGAACATGTAGTTCATGTAACATAGTTTTAACCCAAATAAGAAGGTAGTAGCATTTGCTAAAATTTGAAATTCCGATTAAGAACTCGAATAAGAAATGAAAGGTTTCGGAGACAATCCAAAGGTAAACTATATTACAAAATCATAAAATAATTTCTTCTCGACAACTTAAAATAAAAAAATCTTAACATCAGATTTGCAAAACAGAAGACTTATGGCAGGCATCCAGTGACCTCAAAGAAAATTTCTCAGTTGGACCAATGGTTTATAAAATTCCACTCTAGCAGAAGCGCAATTCCTCGGATAAGTGTTGTCTCTCAGCCCAGTCCGGACATCCTCGTCGACAACATCACGTGGCCTTCTTCACCTAAAATATATTGAATCTAAAGACTCAACAAATAGTTCTAGAGGAAAATAATACGTAATAGAATACGACATTTCGTAAAAAACCTCAGTCCTCAAACTTTACTTAGTAAAAACTCCTCAAAATGCCTCAAAATACCAAACGTGGCTTAGAAACTTTCTCCGATCATCTTTCATTGTTGTTTGATCAAGTATAAAAGGAATCTCGATTTGACGGGTATCCCGACCCATAGTCCGACATCCACACCTCATTAAAGTGGCTAAATGCATCATGAACCAAAGGTCGACATCCAAAGCCGTCAGACTAGTCTTTACCTCACCGCAATTCAGTAAAAATACTCATTGTTTTTTTTGCTGGCACCTTCGAATACAACATTAATATTTACACAAAAAGCTTCCGAACATAAGTTGAAATCCCCAAGGGTCTCTCTTTTTTTTTTTTTAAGAAACCTACCGGAAGGAAAATTTTCTGGTAAATATTTCCTCTGGATAAAATAGGTTTCTGGGTTGCTTTATGCTAGTAAAAACTGCTAGAATGAGTTTCGGCTAAAATTTGCTTCTTCTAGACAAATTTTTTTTTTTTCCGGGACAAAAAGCTTTCTTCCGAATAAATTTAGTTCCCGAATAAAAATTTGTTCTTGTGGCTAAAAAGGTTTCCCGATAAAAATATTTTCTCAGGATAAAATTTAATTTCCAGTAAAATTTTATCTTTAAAAAACTTGGCTTTCGGATGGAAATTTAACATTCCGATAAAATATGATTTCTGGGTAAATTTAGCATTTTTCTCTAACTTCTTCCCAATATTAGTGTTTATGTTCAATACGTTACGGAGAAAGACATCGGCTTGCATACCGCAGGAAGATTAGATTGGGAAGTGGGAAGTGGGAAGTGGGAAGTGGGAAGTGGGAACCCATGAAGATTAAATTTTTCACAATCTTGGCCTTCACTCTCAACCCTAGTCGACACTCTAAAATATTTTTCACGTAAATGAGGGTTTGGGTGAAGGCTTTCTCTTATTCATAAAGAGAATCCATCGACCTATTCCTCAAAATATAATCAGCAAAATATTTTATTTTCTAAAGCAAAAGGGCTGGATTTTCTTTCATAAAGCCCTTGTCGAATAATTTATAGTTTTAACTTTTAACTTTACCATATTCGGTATCTTCCTTTGAACATTCACTCGAACCACCTTCCTGAAAGCTTGCATAGAAACTATGAAAATTAGCCAAACTAAATTCTAGATTTTTTTAAATAGTTTATATTGACCAACAGAAAAAATCAATTTTTTCTTTTAAAAATAACTAAATATGATCTGGATGACTATCTCGAATTATTGGGTGTTACATATAGAGTGGGTATAAGGCTTAATTGAACAATCATCTATATTATATCGATATTAATATATTATGCCTTCAACATTCTCTAAACATATGAAATTTATGACTGCCTTCATAAAATTCCTAGATTTACCCTAGTGTTAAAAGTAAATAGTAAAACATTTAATAAGCTACAATATTGAAGCTAACAATCTAGCCATTTCATTATTCTAAATAAATTCGGTAAACAAATTTGGTTTATGTACAAATTTAAAAACTCAGTTGCATGTTCTCACATCGATCCTTTATTTTGATCCATTCGTTTAGTTATTTCTTGGGAACCTTATTTTAATTCCTTGGTACTCAAAATATTCGCGACACGAAATCCATTTGAAATGCGTACTCACTTTGGGCTATAACTGAATCAATCTAGTGCGAGTGTGTCAAGGATTCAAGCCTAGCAGCAATGCTTCTAAAGCCTGGGCCAATTCAAGCACTACAATCTGCTACATTTACCGAGACTGAGGATTCGGATAAAGTGCCCCAACGACATGTGATCGAATCCTAAGACCTTATCAGCAAGATGCCTTGATCAAGAAATGGCCACCATACGAAAGCGATCCAGCCCTTTCTTTTCAGTTCCACTGCTGCTGTTCGAGTTGCTGGTTAAATCTGCAGTTTCCCATGGATGTGGAGAGTAGGTGTGTGCATTATGAATGGACAAAATTGTCCTCTTGTTTCGAACTCGATTCATATGTTACTTAAGTGAAAATAAGATCAAAAGGGGGTAGTTCTGTGATTTCTTATTATTCAATTGTTGACGATTGATATACTTTCATTGTTGAAAAAGTTGAAATGTAAAGAAGTATGAGAAAATGTAGATGTTACACCTATGTTTCAGTCGAATGGACCTACGTTTTATGATTCCACTTAAACTTTGATAGTCAGATGTAGGCGGCTCGGATCGACTAGGCTCAGGAAGATGAACAGAAATTTTTTTGAAACTCTAAACTTGGTTGTTATGTTCGAGTTCTTGGGTCCAATCGAGTTTGTGAGCATTTTCAGCATTGCACACTTCAACGCAGTTGCATGAAAGTAGATGTCTGGAGACCTACATTTCCAAGTCTTCAGCAAATAAGATGCTGCAAAGGTAATAATATAATATCATCTGCACAAAATTTATAATATGTATTCAATCCACAGAAACAAAAAATCTATTTGTTTACAAATATATAAGAATAAAATCATACACAATAAAATCTATATATCCTCTCTCTGCTCTTTCGACGACCAAAAGAAGACCTAGAACAGTCCTTCCCATTAAATTATATCGACTGTGTGGGGATTTTGCTATTTCACCGGCCAACAAATTTGATCAGAAAGCAAACATAACTATAGATAATTGAATGATTAACTTCTATCATGCATATTACCAAATACTGCCTAAGAAAGATTAAGCAAATAGTAATGCTTAAAATCAACTACTGATCTATTTTCAAAATAGACAGAACGAAAATAGGGAATGAAACTTATTACAACCTTGTGCCACTATACCTTGCAAATTTACATGTGAATGAAGATCTTCTTTGTTCTGTATTTTGACTTCTCCAAATTGAAGGATTCCATTATTTTATGGTCTTGGTGAGAGAGAGTTCGTTTGGCAGACATGGGGAAGAGGGAGTAAGGGACCTGGGAAGAACAAAAAGAAAATGGAAAAAGTGCATTTTAGGTACATTGGAAAACAGACAAAGATACCAAACAGTTGGTTATTATAGGGTGTCAAACTTTACTAATATGGTAAAAGATTACCTGCACATCTAATTATATATTCTCAAGACAAAGTGGCTCGGGTGGTCCACTTCAAACGACAACATAACGCTTCAAGATCTGCCGAGCAAGATCAGATGCTCCACTTGTCTTGTAGATCAAGTGCAGATTATAAGCTGCTTCCCTCCGAAGGTCACAATATCCTCGACCTTTAGTATCTTTATCTTGACTCTCATCAGGAAGTTTTGGGATGGGAAAGTCATTCTGATGGATGGCCAATACCTTTTCATAATAGATAGCAGCCAAAGTAACTAGACCAACGTGATGATATGCTCGACCAATGTTGAATAATGATTCCTGCACGTAAAGTTTGTGGCCACTTTATCACTCCACTGCATGAAAGGAAATAAAAGAACATGCAACCAGTTTAAAAATTCTAAATCACTAGAAGCTATGCATAATCACTAAGATTTTTGATCAACATGTTATAGTCATGGTTTGCTCTTGAGCCCTCGTACAACCAAACCTGATTATCTTTACAAAGCCGGGCATTGTTGTGGAGGAAAGAAAGTCCTTGCAGTACAGCCTGGTGCTTGTTTTGGAGTCTGTGACCTAGAGCCAAGTTTATCAAGGCAGTACCTAAGGAATGAAAGAAAAGCTCCATTAGAGAATCTCCAGAGTCACTTCACGTGAAAAGAATACCGGCGCTTAATATCTAAAGCTTTAATCGTGATGATTTCTGGAAAAAGATTCTACCAGCACAAAGATTGACAAGGGGATCATCTGGCATCAGTTTATAAGCTTCCAAATATTCTCGAGCAGCTGCTTGATGCTGACTAATCATGGTAAACAGATGTCCGGAAATAAGAATTGGTGGTACAGAATCTTTGTGCTTTGTCCGCATGTTATGCAGGAATTTATTGTGCTTTGAGAATCGATTGCCAAATCTACAACCAAAAAAATTAATTAAAATTATGTGCATGTACAAATCAGAACTACATTTATCATGTGCATGACATGCAAAAGATTCATCTTTGTAATTAGTAGTAGAGACTAGGTTTCAGTGGGTTCAAAGAATGTTCATTCAAGATTGAATCGAAAACTTGATTGAATCCAATCATGGGGATTTAAAAGGAAAGCAATTGAAGGATTGTTGATCGAAGTGGCTAGTGGATTTGCTAAAAAAAATTTATGTAGCTTGTTATGGGCCAAACTACTGATGGCCCAGGCCCAAATAAAAGGGCTAGGCCCAAGGATAGGAGTAGGAGCAGGATAAATAGCGTAGCGAGGGGGAAGGATAGTTAGTCGATTAGTTAGTATCAGTTTACTCGGCTAAGGGTAGTTCGAGGGTACAGGAGAAATCCTGGGTTTAGGCAGCGTAGTTACTGTAATTCTCAATTCATTCAATAAATCCTTCAATTCTCTGTTCAATGATGTCGATCTCTGCGTAGTTACGATTTTGATCGTAACATAGCTTACTCTAGTTCTTCAACAATGAGAGAAACTCATAACTGGGAACTACTGAGCATGCAACTGGACATTATTGGCTACAGGTTCGAGAATCTCAACTATGCCAGCAAATAAAAATTTGATTCATGGAAGTTTATATTATCAGTCATACACTCCGCAATTTATCATGCTGAAATAGATATGTTCATGGGATATCTTGTTACATGTCTCAGATTGACATCACAGTGAAATGTAAAGTGGTTAACAAGCTAAAGGGTACTCGAATCCTGAAGGCTAAGCTTTTGGTTCTGGACTTCTCTTTGGCTCATAGCATAAATTTGGTGCTCTTATTTAGAGACAGTGCAGTGGAACTGTGTGATAGCAACTTAATAATAAACAGGCCTAGGCCCATAGTTACACATGTATATGCTAGAAGGCCCAAGGCCCAAGCTAAAGAGTAGACTAAGTATAAGTACATAGTTAGCGGGAGAGGGAAGTATTCATTGATTAGTAGAACAGTTATACATCTAGCAGGGCTAGAGGACAGGATCATTCCTGGGTTGAGTCATCGTCTCTGTAATTCTTACGCATTTCCTGTGAATTCATCAATAAAATTCCTCATCTTTTCTGTCAATTGTGTGATCTCGAGTTAGTTACGAGCAATAGCGTAACAATTGGTCCGACTCTGCCGTTCTAATTGAGCGCGAAGGAAATCAGGACACCATGGCATCGACGAGGTCGGAAGCGAAGGTGGAAGCTTTGGAGA
Source organism: Dorcoceras hygrometricum (assembly GCA_001598015.1). Classification (NCBI taxonomy): domain Eukaryota; kingdom Viridiplantae; phylum Streptophyta; class Magnoliopsida; order Lamiales; family Gesneriaceae; genus Dorcoceras; species Dorcoceras hygrometricum. The sequence goes on along the minus strand of KV011136.1, from coordinate 87,007 downwards.
AGACAATGGGTGTAGTACAGGGCAACATCACCGATCTTCAGGAGAACATCAGTACCATTACGAGGACGCTAGCAGCGTTGGCAGAATCGCAAGCGCGAATTGAAGCAAATCAGGAAACAAATCGATTGCGAGGGGATCACGGGGGAAACAACGGGCGGGGTCACCCGAGGAGAGGCGGTATGAATGTTGAGCAGATGGAGGACGAGGAAGAAACTCGCGAATCGTACAGAGAATTTCGGCCAGCAGGAGATGAGGAGTTGCGACACGCACTGAAACGCGTAGAAATCCCAGGCTTCGATGGTACAGACCCGAGAGGATGGCTGGGCCGTGCAGAACAGTATTTTGAATTACACGATACACCGGCAGAACATCGTTTGAGACTAGCGCACATTCACATGGACGGTAATACGTATCATTGGTTTCAGTGGTTACGTTCGAAGGTGCCGAACATCACGTGGGGAAGGTTTGCAGAAGAGCTGATCAAACGTTATGGCGGAAGGAGACAAGCCAATCCTTTCTTCATTCTGGCGTCGCTAAAGCAAGGCAACCTCACTCTAGATGCTTACATTGAACAGTTTGAGGTTCTATTGGCTCAGGTGGGCAATCTGCCTGAGGACCAATGCTTAGGATACTTCTTGAGTGGATTGCGTGAAGAGATTAGTAGAAAAATCGGAATTCATGAGCCTAGGACCATCATGCGAGCGATGGATCTAGCGAGGGCTATTGATGAGGAAATAAATGGGTACTGGGGGACGTATAGAACTGGACAGATGATGGGGAGTGCATCAAAGGGCTATAGAACAACGTCTTTTACCGAACGTAATGATAGATCAGGGGGAATACAGTGGGACAGGAGTCGAACACAACCATTGAACAACATTACTAATCGAAGGGAACCACCTAGTTACACCCAAGACCGAAGGAGTGCTAATAATTCATCGACAACAGTACAAAAGTCAGACGGGAGTAGTAATGTGGTGGGACAGGAGGGAAGAAACAGTGGAGCAAAGAGGGAGAGTAAGATTGTGTCCCAACAAGAATTTCAAAGAAGGAAAGAAAAAGGATTATGTTTTCGATGTGGGGAGGCATACTCTCCGCTGCACAAATGCGCTTTCAAATTGCTACAGAACTAAAGTCCAGTGTCAGGGCATCTGCAAAGGGTTGGAAATTCAGATGGAGACATACAAAACTGTAATAACAGGCCACCTATTTGAGTTAGGAGGGGTGGAGTTAATACTTGGGGTAGAGTGGCTAAGAACATTGGGAGAAGTGTTGGTGGATTGGAACAAAATGGAGATGAAGTTTAGTGAGGATGGACAGCAGGTAAAGTTAACAGGAGACCCTACATTACAAAGATCTATCCTTTCTCTCAAATCGATCGGAAAAGTAACAGAGGTGGACTTTTCAGCAGCAATACTACCAGTGGAGAGAATTACACTGGGAGAAGGGACAGAAGGAATCAAGCAGCAGTACCCTTCAGCAATCCAAGAGGTGCTAAATAATTTCAGAAATGTTTTTGATAAACCCCATGGATTACCTCCCCATCGCAGACAAGATCATAGCATTATGATAAAGGAGGGACATGGACCAGTGCAAGTCAGACCCTATAGATACGCACATAGACAAAAAAACGAAATAGAAAAATTGGTCACAGAAATGTTGACTGCGGGGGTGATACAACCGAGCACTAGCCCATACTCAAGTCCAGTTATTCTAGTCAAAAAGAAGGACGGTAGCTGGAGATTTTGTGTCGACTACCGAGCCCTCAACGACGTGACTGTGTCGGACAAGTATCCTATACCGGTGGTGGATGAACTATTGGATGAATTACACGGATCAAAGTGGTTCTCCAAACTGGATTTAAGAGCAGGGTACCATCAAATTAGAGTCAAGAGGGAAGATGTGGAGAAAACAGCCTTTCGAACACACTTGGGGCATTACGAATTTCTCGTAATGCCGTTTGGATTGAAGAATGCGCCCTCAACATTCCAAGCTATAATGAACGATGTACTTCGACCCTATCTCAGGAAATTTGTATTAGTATTCTTTGATGATATACTCATATTCAGCAAGAGCGTGGATGAACATGCTAAGCATCTTCAGACTGTATTGCAAATCTTACAAGACAACAGGCTAGCTGTCAACGAGAAGAAGTGCGGGTTCGCATTAGACGAAATAGAGTATCTGGGACATGTTGTATCAGGGGCCGGGGTTGCAGTGGATAAGAAAAAGGTTGAAAGTGTTGAAGCATGGCCTATCCCAAGCAATATCAAAGGGGTGAGGGGATTCTTGGGCCTATCTGGGTATTACAGGAAATTCATCAAGGATTATGGAAAGAAGGCGAAACCCCTCACTGAACTGTTAAAAAAGGGGGTGTTTAAATGGAATCCGGAAGCAAATGCTGCCTTTGAAGAACTTAAGAGAAGTCTCACGACAGCACCGGTTTTAAAACTGCCCAATTTTGAGGAGGAATTTGTAGTAGAGTGTGATGCTTCAGGTAGGGGTATTGGAGCAGTATTAACTCAGACAGGGAGGCCCATTGCTTTTTACAGTAAAGCATTGGCAGACAGGGCACTTAGCAAATCCACGTACGAGAAAGAATTAATGGCATTAGTATTAGCCGTCAGGCATTGGAGACCGTACTTAATTGGCAGAAGGTTTGTAGTGCTGACGGATCACAAATCCCTCAAAGAACTCTTGCACCAAAGGATCACTACTCCAGACCAACAACAATGGATAGCTAAACTCATGGGGTATGAGTTTGAGATTAAGTACAAGGCAGGAATACTTAATGGAGCAGCAGATGCTCTCTCCAGGTGCAGCGATACATCACTGGGCAATATCTCTGTTCCACAATGGCAAGACATTGATGAGATAAAAGAAGCAGTACATTTGGATCCAGCTTTGCTAGAGATAATTTCCAAATTAAACAAAGGAGAGATAGTAAACTCACAATATACCATGTCCCATGGAGTATTGTTGCATAAAAACCGGCTAGTATTACCAGCCCAGTCGAAGTGGATTCACAGAATTCTGGAGGAAGGACACGGATCAGTCGAAGGGGGACACGCAGGGGCCTTTCGAACATTAAAACGAATTTCACAGGGATTCTATTGGAGAGGGATGAAAAGGGACGTATATCAGTTTGTAGCGGAGTGCCTAGTATGTCAGAAACAGAAATATCAAACCATGAAACCAGCTGGACTCCTACAGCCCTTACCGATTCCAGAACAAATATGGGAGGATGTATCGATGGATTTTATAACAGGGTTACCCAAATCACAAGGATTCGAAGTGCTTTTCGTGGTGGTTGACAGGTTATCCAAATATGGACACTTCATTTTACTGAAGCATCCATATACAGCACAAGCAGTGGCAGGAAAATTCGTAAAAGAGGTGGTACGGTTGCATGGATTTCCCAGATCAATAGTCAGCGACAGGGATCCTATTTTCATGAGTGTTTTTTGGAAAGAAGTCTTCAGGTTACAGGGAACTAAATTAGCAATGAGTTCGGCATACCATCCGGAGTCGGATGGCCAAACGGAAGTACTGAATCGGTGTATAGAAACGTACCTCCGTTGCTTTGTCTCCGAGCAGCCACGCAATTGGAGTTCTTGGGTTCATTGGGCCGAGTATTGGTATAATACGGCTTACCAGTCGGCAGCGGGAATGAGTCCCTTTGAGGCAGTGTATGGTCGCAAACCCCCAGTGATTAGCAGATTTTTACCGGCGGAATCCAACGTAGCCGCAGTAGCAAGAGAATTGAAGGATAGAGATGAAGCTCTTAAACAACTCAGATACAACCTGGAGAGAGCTCAGCAGCGCATGATTCGAAGTGCAAATATACACAGGCGGGATGTGGAATATGCAGTGGGAGAGAAAGTATTTCTTAAGCTGAGACCACACCGGCAGCAATCGGTTTGCTCCAGAATATTTCAGAAGTTGGCTCCAAAATATTTTGGACCATTTGAGGTGATCAAAAGAGTGGGAAAAGTGGCGTATCAACTACAACTTCCAGAGGGGTCGAGAGTACACCCGGTATTTCATGTATCACAGCTTAAGAAAGTAGTGGGCAAACATGGACAAGAGAAAGGAGTACCAGTGGGGTTGGAACAAGATCTTATCTTTAGTTATGAACCTCTCAAAATACTTGCACATCGGCAGAAGAAACAAGCTGGAACAATGATACAGCAAGTCTTGGTGCAATGGAAGGGCAAGCCGGCAGCAGAGGCCACGTGGGAAGAGGAGGCGGATTTCAGAGCACAGTTTCCAGATACAAGCCTTGAGGACAAGGCTTCTTTGGGAGGGGAGGCTATTGATAGCAACTTAATAATAAACAGGCCTAGGCCCATAGTTACACATGTATATGCTAGAAGGCCCAAGGCCCAAGCTAAAGAGTAGACTAAGTATAAGTACATAGTTAGCGGGAGAGGGAAGTATTCATTGATTAGTAGAACAGTTATACATCTAGCAGGGCTAGAGGACAGGATCATTCCTGGGTTGAGTCATCGTCTCTGTAATTCTTACGCATTTCCTGTGAATTCATCAATAAAATTCCTCATCTTTTCTGTCAATTGTGTGATCTCGAGTTAGTTACGAGCAATAGCGTAACACTGTGACCTGTGAAGACAGTCGGTACAAAGTCAGTATCAATGGTGTGAGCCATTTTCTCATTAGAATCTAGATCAACACCCAACCACCGAATAATGATCCACGAAAGAAAAGTCATACATAGTGGCCACCATGGACGCTTCTAACACATCCTTAACAAACAATTGTGGATCTATGAATAATAGTTGGGGACTTAAATACAAATCTTTTGAACCCAGACTCTCTGTTTTGACTTGTGCTCTAATATAGGTAGTGAGCGGTTCTGACTGCCGCATTTGTAAAACACCATTAGTTGATTATTGTAGTCATTAGATGCAAATAGAAAAATTTCAACCAAACAACAATAACTGCATGAACAGTTACAGGGTTGTTTTTACTTTGATAATGCTTTGTAGTAGCAACTCCAGGCAGCAAAGCTGTAAGGATGCTGACTGACAAGGTAGCGCACACAATCCCACCCATTTGCAGGATCAGCAAGATTATATGCTATTCCTACGAGAACACAAGATGAGAAAATGATTTAGAACTTTTTAATAATTACAATACTAATATTCCTAAAAAATAACAAAACCCAGGTCACTATTGAATATAAAGAACCAAAAATAAAGGAAGATCATAGTTCATGATTTCAAGACTTACGAGCTCCAAGAGTTCGAAGCTCCTCCTTCATCCCAACAGGAAAAGTATTGCATTCCACTTTCAAGCAAAGATTGATGATCTCTAATGCTTCCCAATACCTTTGCAAGGATGATAATGACTTGCATAACTAGTGAAATTGAAAAGATGAAAATTTATTCAGAAAGAAAATTTAACCAGACAAAAAGAGTTGGTGGAAATCGTATCCAAAATCAAAGTCAAACCAGGGATGAATATATTTAGGTAAATATAAAGAGAAACATGTGCAAGTAATCACGATTAGAAATATATAACATAAAACCAAAAATATTAAATAAATCTCTTCATTTCGTCTAAATTTTTATTTGTTTTCATCTTCAAATTGTTAGCCAAATGCCTTATGCTCTCAATGGTACCAATGAAAACGAAATGTGTTACAGGACCTTCAGTTGCGTTCCAGTATACTATGTATTTCAGTTCTTAATATATGTTTATGTAATCAGAAATTACTTTAAAGCTACTCAATGCCTTGCCCTGGAGCCCAATAAGTGACTAAGACACACATCATGCTTTCAGATTACAACATCAAATCAAAATTGGCTTAGTAAGAAATAGAAAAAAAAAATCATCTGAAGTTATTTCTTGATTTCATTTTCTTTAACTTGCAGGCAATCTAAAAATAAAGACATATTGCACAAGGGAAATAATATAGGCAAAACTGCTCTATTTGCAATTTTTTTTCTTCCTTTTGTGTTCTATCTTATGCTAGTGAACTTGATCCAGCCAAGTAAGTTTTTAGCTCTACAGACATAAGATGCTGAAATGATCCAGTAACACTGAACAAACATGGCTGTTGAAACAGATAGGAAAGAACCAAACTTTGAAAAAGTGAGACAAACAGTGGGTGGAGATGGTGACTCGGAGGCTTACATCTAAAATCACATGATGATGGCCTTCATCTTTTAGAAGATCTGGCAATGGGGGTTCCGGAAACAATACCTGAACCAGAAATTAATTGCATAAAAATGAAAAACTAGATAATCAAAAGGAAACAATTTTAATTCAAATCAGGTCACAGTTTTGATTCCTTACTGGAGATTCCTCATCCGAATCATCACTCTCCCAATCAATTCCAGCAGCCAATGCTGCAGACCTTTTTGCTTCCTTTATCGCGTCTTTTCTCAGAAGCAATTTCTTTGCCCTGCTAGCTTTAGACCTTTTCAACATTTAAGTTATTATTACTTAGAAGTACCTATTTTCTCTGACAGCTTCTAACCTTATAAAAATATTCATTAAATTATTTTTAAAACACGCAGTTGTAACATGTTCGAACTATTATATGTTTAGGGCTGACTTAACAGTAATAAAGTATTTTCCAGCATCGAGTCCAAGCATGACTAAAATGAGATTTGTGTTTGGCAGAAAAATTATTAATGTAAATAAAGAAAAGGTATTTGTAGGATTTAGTCAAATAATTAAATATTATATGGTTTGATTGTAAATGCTATATAACCTATGAATCATTCACCAAAGTTCTTGTCTTGATATTCCGCAACAAAATGGAGTTTTAGAGAGAGAAAATCGGCATTTGTTGGGCCCGTGCTTTAAAGTTCACAATGAATGTGCCTAAATATGTAGGGTGTGGATGTCCTTACCGTTGCCTATCTCATCAATAATTTACCCAGCCGTCCACTCAATATCAAGACACCCATCCCTCTTGACTCAGCCCTTTCCTCACATTTTCAGCATCCACGAAACTCCCACTTAAAACCTGCAGGTATACTGCGTTTGTTCATAATCTTGATTCTAAGGCTGTAAAAGGGGATTTCTTGGATATTCTCCTATAGTAATTAGAAAAGGTACAAGAAATTGCACCCGAAATTGCACCCAACACCTATTTGCAAATTTGTTGTAAAAACTTTCCTTGTTATTTCATGCCTTCACCTCGAAACTGTCTGTTACTATGCCGAGGTCAATTCAAGAAGCTATAGATGTTCCTAAGCGGAAGGCTGCCGTGCTAGAGACAGAAAATACCTGGAACTTTGTAGAACTACCAAAAGGGAAAAATTCAGCAGGGTGTAATGGATGTTTACAGTCAAGTACAAGACAGATGATTCAATCGAGAGGCATAAAAAATGTTTGGTTGCCAAGGGCTTTACTCAAACCTAGGGTATTGACCACACTGAGACCTTTTGCACCGGTTGCCAAACTTAATACTGGAAGAATTCTTTTATCATTGGCAACAAATCTATATTGGCCCTTGCATCAACTTAACATAAAAAATGTGTTTCATAATGGTGATATAGAGGAAGTTTACATGTTCCAACCCCCAGGTTTCGAAGAAAGTTTCGTAATTTAGATGGTGTGCAATTTCAACAAATCTCTGTATGGATTGAAAGAGTCTCCATATGCCTGGTTCGATAAAGATCTTGGAACTCAGATATTTCTTGGGTATGGAAATTGCTATGAGCAAAAAGGTAGTCATGTTTCTCAGAGGAAGTACACCTTAGACTTGTTAGAAGATGATTGACGGAAAATGGAGGATGCAAGAAGATACCAGTGTCCCGTCAGGAAACTTATCTCTCACATACTCTTCCCGACCTTGCATTTGCAGTCAGCCTGGTAAGTCAATATATGCACTCAATTTGTCAAGGACATTGAGATATTTGAAACAAACACCTGACAGAGGTTTATTTAGTAGAGAAAGATGACCGATCAGTGAATGCTTTACAGATGCAGCTTCGACAGGTTTAATTCTGATAGGAAGTCATTTGAAAACTATTCAGTGGTATGGGGAACCCAGTGACATGTCGCAGTAAGAAGCATCAGTTGTTGCAAGCAAAGCAGAAGCTGAATATAGGGAGTGCATGGAGTTTGTGAGCTTATTTGGATCTGGAGCATACTTAAAGAATTGAAGATAGGATGCAAGGATCCTATACAGCTGTATTGTGACAATTATTCAAACATCAGAATCAGACAATCCTGTCCATTATGATGGGACCAAACATGTTGAAGTAGAGTAGTAGACCCACATTTTATCAAAGAGAAGCAAGATTAAGGGATTATAAGTATTAAATATTTACCATATCCAATCATCTTGCCGATCTGCTCATAGAGAGATTATCATAAAAAAATCACGAATTTCTTGTTGGCAAGCTTGGACTCATTAATATCTATAGAAGGGGAAGTGTAAATAAATAATTGATATTTGCAGGATTTAGTCAAATAATTAGAAATATTACTTATGATTTGACTGTAGTTTGACAGGATTTCATCTTTTAAATTAGGTCGGATACTTTTTTTTTTCTGATTTTTTTTACCCACGTATAGCAAACAAGGTTGTAATGTTCATGAATAATATAGTGTTATTTTTTCTCTTCACTTCTAATTAGTGATAAAAGCTTTTAGTAGGCTAAGACAACCCACATATTCAGCAGTAAAGACTTTTGGTGGGTTAAGATAACCCACATATAGAACTCAGCCACTAAGAGTATTATGTTCAACTTCTGTAAGTCACAACTAGGCGCACCATAAATGTGGGTCAGGACTTGGACCAGCACATTGAAGAAGGAAAAATATAAATTCCATTATACCATTTCCGAATCCATATTTAGGAGAATTGCCACAAACAGAATCATGGCCCATGTATATAATAACAGTACACTACCATATAATGAAATTAAAACTGTAGTATATTTATTAGATTAAAAGTAAATAACAGAACTAAAATAAAACATATGTATACAGATTTACCAAGTATTTTGTCCCATCTTTGCTTTACCAGCTAGTACAGAACGCTATCCAACTTAAAATGCCAGATACTATGATTTTATTAACATGGAGAAAATTATGTCCATCAGCAGGGAACTGTAGTTGCAACTAGCACAGATCCACTTATTACTCCTTTATGTATCATATATCAATATACGAATTGATTGGTCAATCAATCCATATATAGGTAACTTAGACATCAAGCTAGAAATGGGTTCAGCGAAAAAACTCACAAATCTGCAGATGAGGCTACGGGCCTAAATCGGTGAAACACGCCATCAGTCTGATTATCATCCAGTACTTTAACCCTCTCTGAAAGAATACTTCTAGACAATCGTTTCCTGGGCTTAACCTAATTCCAAATGAAGAATTTGAAACGCTAATAATTATGGTACTGCAAAATATAAAATGCGCACATCAAAGAACAGAACAGAAATCTACAAATGTAGATTATAATAGTTCATAAAAAATTGATTATATAGTTTAAAATAAAATTGAAATTCAACAAGAATGGAACAGAAAACCAGGAAGCATATGAAACAGCAGAACTAAAATGAGAACATTACAGGATTTTTATTCTCTGAACAACATAACAGGATCTCGTTATCAGAAAACTATTAAAGAAAACAGTCTGAGTTTGGCCCAACTAAAATAAAACTAAAGTTGCATGAGACAAACCGCAATTAAGAGAATGGCCTCCAGGTTAAGTCTATAACCATCTTATTTTTCAAGCACACTTAATGGGCTTGGTTCAAACCTATGACAACAGGTTTAGGGATAAGCACTCAGATAAGCATATCAAAGTCCGTTCTTCAGAATATAGAACATGTTACATCCCACACACCTAAGGTCACACATGAATTTTCACCCGGTACAGAGGACCTTAAAGGTTTATATTTTGTTTCGAATTTTAATATTATATTTCCTCATTTGATATGTACTTGTTTTATTGACTAACTTCTAGATGAACCATTCCCTACCAGAAATCGAGAGATGAATTAATATCTCGCAGAGACTTTTGCGAACATGTTACTTTTCAAAGCCAAACTGTAAAACCTTCTCCTAGGAGTGGATGATTTGGAAGAACTGCCTTCTGGATCCCTTCAGATAATGTGATTGCAAGAAAAGAATTTTAATAATCTAATTCATCGTGAATTTTCCGCAATAAGAATCAAGCTTAGAATCGGAAGAACATCATTGATTAGAGTCTAGATGCCTGGGAACTGGCTGCACAATCAAAGGATGTAATAGGGAATAACCATTTAGTTTTCAGACAAAACCTAGAAAACAATCACCTATCCAATTTGAGTACCTCTACAGGATACAACTCGATAGAAAACTGAAGAGTAACTACAGCAAATGATTGAGTTTATTCCTCTTATCAAACAATTGACTATAGAGATGTAGTGATATGGAGAAAACAACATAGTTTCAAGCACCAACAGAATGGAAGCGCCCCCTCTTTCAAACAAAGAGAGGAGGACGAGTTATTCACATTTCATTTGATGGTCTGAGGCAAACTGAAAGCCATGCAGCGGAAATTCCAAAGATTCACAAGGAGAAAATTTATGGAACCTTCAACCATGTGTAGAAAGGATGTAGGAGGTAATACATTTATTTACTTCTCTGCTACCACTCAGATAACTGAAGGTAGATCTTCAAAATATTTCATGATTTATAAACAAGAAATTACTTATAGTAAGAAGTTTCATTTCTGTTTTTCTTTGGGTTAAGAAGTTTCATTTCAGGTAAGCTGATGATGGAAAAAAGTAGACAGATGGGTACAAGATGGACCAGTGAGAGAAGATGTAATTTAAATTTACCTTTCGCCGAACTGATTCAAGAAACAAAGTCTCACGAATTACAGGAAAAATGACATTTACAAAAGCCTCGCAACACCCTTTAGCTTTATAAATTTGGGAAAGCTTTAATTTTATTCTTCCACTATGCCACCATGGTCTAGACACAGTTGAATCCAAGGCAGGAGTTGATTCTGAAAATACAACAGACCACTTACTAGGAAAGTGATAAATGATGAGATGTTCTATTAAAGAAAGGCTAAAAGAAACAAAGTATACCTGATTCTACTGGAGGTGACAGCACAGCAATTGCTTCATCATCTCTATCTTCTTCAAGAAGAAGAGACGATAAAGTCAACCGAGCATCGACACCATCATTAAGTTTTTGAATAGCTGAAGACATGTTAAAATGATCAAATACTTCAGTGAACTAATACAAAAGAAGGCAAAGATAAGCTACAACATAAAGCACAGAAATGCCAAACAGTTACAAATTTAGACTTCGTTATTTAATTAACTTACCTTTGTAATAATATTCAACAGCTTGAGCTCTTTTCTTTAAAGAGACACAACACCTGGCGATTTTTAAATGTAAATAGCCCTAAATTCACGATGAATTGAATACAAAAAGCCCATTGTCAGTATCATCCTAGTGCTCTAAGATACTTCTGTGAAGGGATTATCATTATCATCAAAACATTGAGGAAATAAGCACCAAATTTGTTTGTCTTGATATTAATATTTGACAAAAAAGGTACAAAAAATCATGAGAAAGATTAATTTTCCTTACATTATATTTATTCCCCTCTCTTTCTAACATCATATAGTACTTTAATGCAGACCCATATTGATTAACAGTCATCAGTGAGTCTGCAACATCCATGATTAACTGAGGGTAAGCAGTTGAGTGCTCTGGTTGGAGCGCACTGAAGAAAGCCTGTGATACAATTTAGCAAATCATGATGAAAGAGAGTAAAAGCAAATAAACTGTTTCTCTGCTCAAACTCTGTTCCAATAAAAAATATTAGCATGTGTTGTGTTGATTGATACCGCAGATTTTCTTTTTGTCCATCTCACAGCGCAGGCACTCTAGGCAAACATACCAATAGCTTTTCAAAAACCCAGAGATGGACAAAAGATATTGCCTAAATGTTTGATCTCTCAATCTAACAAATGCACGAGTGAAAGATTCAATTAAAGGTTTAGCAATAATCGCAGTCCTAGTTGAGATTAAAACCACAAAAGAATCAAGAGGGAAGTTCACTTATACTAACAAGAATATGAAATAATGGCTAGTAGCAAGCTGCATAATACAAATAAGTATTGCTCATGAAAACAAATACTATTAGGTTACTATTACACAATAACTTCATTTTCATAATTACATCGGAATCCACGCCTTAATTGTTGACTAAGTTTCAGAGATCTTATTCTTGGTAGCATTCAGACATGGGTTGAACTAGCCAGGCCTTCAGTGTTGGGCCCTGTACAGCTGGTTACATTATGAGACTTTCTTGAGGTTTATGGAAATGGCTACTAAGGGACACTCACGGTGGTCTCAAGTCTCAACCTGTCTCAATCTGGCAAAGATCTTACTCTTGCTATATTATGTGAATATGAGAAGAACTAGAAGAAAATCTACCGGAATTGAATCCCAATAAACTTTGGAGAATCCTAATGAAGTCTAAATTGAAATGATACATTCGTGACTTTAAAGTGACTCTTGAATAGTATGATGTGCTCTCGCTATTCTGTATATGGGCTTCCCTTCCATCCAACTACATTGAACTCCACCAACAAAAGTGACAAGGGGCCACCCACTCTTTCCCCTCAGCCCTCTCACTACCTGAGAAAGGCCACATCTAATTTTGTCCAAAAGCTATCAAGGGATGTTTTATTGCAAAGTTGATGAATTGTCGAGGATTTTCCAAGATTCATAACCCACATGATTGTATATTTATGGTTTGAGTTTTGATTCCAAACGAATAGATTGCCAAATTTACCAGACTAATTCACTTGCTTCACCAATCAATAAATGCAGATCGCACACACATGTATTTACAAATATTTCAAAAATATAGACACAGCTGTCATCAACATAAACAGCCCAGATAATCATACTTCTGTTGCAACTAAAAGTATCTTCATATGTACCTTATATGTTAGTCGTTTAAAAAGATTACTAACGAAGGGATTATCAGGATAATGAGTTACAATAAGGTATGATAATGTTAACAAAGTGGCAATATCAGGCACAGGCAAACCTCTGCTTTCTCCAATTGGGTCAGATGGACATGGCAAATTCCAGCTTTGATAACTAGACTTAATGGAATTTCTTTTCCAGCAGAGTTAACCTTCTGTGTATGTTCGATATGGTCAAGAACTTTGGCATACTCGTAGCTGTCCATGAGTATTGAAGCTAACAAATCTACCAAACTTAGAACAGGACCATCTATGTGATTGTGATTCCTGAGATGGTCCTCCAGAATGCGGACTGCTCGCTCATTTTGCCCACATTTTTGGTAGAGCTGAAACAAGAAAGAAAATTCAAGTTCATTTCTGACATGGAAAACCCTCTTAATAAGACCTGTCATTTTGCATCCAATATACTTCTACAAAAGTCTATGGAAGAACAATGCACTACGGAGGCATGGAAACATTTTTCACATGTCACTTAAGTCACCACTCAAGCCTGATAAATGTTTCATTTTTCTTTCTATTCCACTCGCTCTGAAAAGAAAAACCCTTCCCTATTATTTTTTAATGATATTGAATCAGATAAGTTATCTGTGATTTTAATTATGCTAAAATGGAGTTGAAATTGGTAATAATCGGTACACGATTATAGCTGCTGATAACAAATATTTAAGGGATCATATTTCAGATGAACTCAACTAAACAAGTTTGCTGTTTTGAAGAGAAGAAAAACAAATAAATCAATTTGAACCTGTGTAGCTATTCTAAGAACTTCAATATTATCAGGATAAAGACGTGAGATTTGCTCATACGAATCAGCAGCCTTCTGATGCTCTCCAAGCTCAACAAAGAGAGACGCACGTTGAAACTGAAGATCAATATCTTCAGGATCTGCTGTTATCGCTTTGCCAAGACAGTAGTTTGCCTGCTTTTTGTCCCCTAATTCTCTGCAGGTAATTTAAATTGGAAATTGATCAACTCACTTAATCTTAGAACTTTAACTCAGCATGAACTGCAGCATAAGAGCAAATTACTATCCAAGTTCATCTCTTAACTTTACAATTTATCTCAAAACAGTTCTTCCAGGTACATTTTGCATTATTTTTAATATCTGACTATGTTTTCACACATCAAGCATTGTATGTTATTTTTCTTCTTCGATTCGATGCGACATGAAATTCTCTGAAGAAAAGACTTGGAATTCATGAAAAGGTTCTTCTGAGACAGATTAAAGACAAAAACAATCTCAATTAATTTTCGACACAAACTTTACAATGAGATGAGCAGTTTTTACTCGCGCATCAAGTTATACTTGCAGTTACTAATCTTTTATTTTGCAACAGAAAAAAAAAAGCGCTCTTCCGTATCTTGTTGTTTCTTTGTCTCAAAGTTTACAGGTATCAGTAACATAATTTGATTCAACTTAGTAGCAAACAAACAAAAGGAGTCTGTAACATCCCATGAAACCTAAGGATGAGATTAGAATTGGTCACTTGTATCTAGCTTATTTATCAGTAGTTCAACCAACTATTTTGCTTGTACCTACAACCATTGAGCTAAACACTTCATATTAGAAGATATATTACAACAACCCTACTTGTTTGGACCCATATCTCGTTCCATAAAAAAGGGGAGCCCCCAGGTAATTAGGTTAGAAATTGTTGAGTCAGTTATATTGAGAAAGTCAATTCACCAAACTCTTAGGTTCATACTTCTTGATTGTTCACTTGACGTTCATTCAAATGCCATTCATAAAAGATTATTAGGTCTACCGGACCACTACCATATTGACTTTCTATGTTCTCGCTAATTGCAGGGTGCGGTTAAGATTTCAGGAATTTAATTCTTAAAACAACAGCAAGACTATCCGTAAACTGATGATTCTGTATGACCATAGCTGGGAGTCACTCCATAAAACTAAAATATACAAACATCTACGACAGTTTATGGCCATAAAATATAGTTGCTTTTGTTCGATTCTGATTCATGGAATGCATGTTAGTTCTTGATTTCACGATTTCTTCGACACTCTACAACATAATCTCATGTTTCATGTCTGGAAAAATAATTCAACGCAACGTATGAATTAGGAAAGAGAGGGCAAGAAGATGACTATAAGCTATGCGCTACAACATTTTCAGTTAGGTATTCAAACGTTACTGAATAGTGGCTGATCAGGAAACAACAACTATGCAAATAAGTAGAGAACAAAATGCAAGTATACAGAAAGATGAAAATCACAATCACAAACAAGTACCCCAATGGAATAACAAATAGTTAACCAAAATATCCAGAGGCTGACAAACGAAACTATGTGAGGGAAACTTACATTGACCAGGTGACAAGGAGTTTCCACAAAGAAGCATCTCTCGGAGACAGATGTGCTGCAATCATATAGAAATTTAAGGCCTTCTTCCTATCATCCATTGCCTTGTAAATAAGTCCAAGCTGGTGGTATGGAGCAGATAGATTCGGAGAAAGGCGAATCACTTCTTTCAAGACACATATGGCCTACCATTTAGAAATATAAGCAATATTAGAAATAATAATTTAGTCAATCTATCTGTAGAAATACTCTAGCAATATCAGAAATCATTAGTTATCAAGAAAGTGATGGCATTCTCCCAATGTCCTGAAACCGGAAAGAGTCAAAACGACACGGTAGTGACCCAACCCAGAAACAATACTTTTGCATTTAGAACATAAGAAGCTAATTTTGCCATAATTATCTTATGACATCATAGCCTAGGACATACACAGAGAACATAAAATGAAACTTTTACAATTACCAAAACTCAACATCATTTAGGAAATTCCACAATTTCATCTGAAATTTGGATAACATACTAGCGAAACAACCTAAAAGATTCCTTTCCAAAAGCATACCTACAGTTTAGGCTAACTGAATTGTTGATACATCCTTCTCTACTATGTAACAATTTACTTTGTCCGTGACATTGTTTTAGATATCCAAAAATTAGCATGCATGATACCATCAAAACTTCACCCATTCTCAAGAAAGTTCCAACAAAGCCTTTTCAACTCCAAAATAAAAACGAAACTGCTAATAATCCATCTTCATTGGCAAAGTGAATTTTGAAAACAAAAGTCAGTTCCCATAATGCATTAATATGGAAAACTGGAAGATGCAAATTGGATACAGAAGATGGAGAAAGGAGATACCTCTTCAAAATGGCCATGTGCATAGTGAAGTGTTGCATCACCAAGTTTTTGAGCCACCTCTGGGTTGACTTTGTTCTTTGATCCCTTCCTCCTCCCCCTTTGTTTAGACTGATATCATAGCCAAATTGAATTTGTAAATACATTCCCATTGTGTAACACATTGATTTTAAGGAAATTTCAACAATATCCAATATATACTTCACTTGAAGAATGTATCCATGCACTTTAAGGTTTCTCTCCAAAAAATACTAGAGAGACACCAACAAAAAGCAACTACAATGGAACAAATGATGAAATTATTGCAACAACACACTAACTATGATTGAAAGTATATGAAAATTTGCAATCTGGATTTCCAAGCTGAGAATCCAAATGGCACTATGAATCCCAGTTCAGAATGCAATGGCATAACCAGAAATCATTGTTACCAGTGAGAGGCTAGCAGTACTCAAGTGTACTCCCAGATTTATTATCAGGATCAAGGTCAATAATTCCAAGTATGTTAAAATGAAGTTTCAAGAAAATAACACAATTTATCACTATACAGGGAAATGATGATATAAAATTGATTAGATTAGTGAGAAACAGACTAGAGCTTAGACCAAGTAGGAAACTTGTTGATACCTTTCTTGACTTTTTCTTCATACCAAAGTTGAAGGTCTCCATTATTTCCTCAAAGCTGGCTCCAAGAAATTCCTCCTGCCTAACCCTTTTCGATGGAATTTCACTATTTTTTGAACAAGAAATGAAATTCATCGATAAATATAGAATTGTAAAATCTAGCAAAGCTAAAATACCGAGTCCCTGCTAAAAATAGATTAAATACCATATTTCGCGATCAAGGATGCGGCGCTTCTTGGCCGCCAGTATCTCATAGTCATTTTGCATCTGTTCAAGCCGCTGATAAGGCTGAAGTTCAGAGGTGTTGTCCTCTTCGACAAATGTAATAGGGTCCATTTCACCTTGAAACAGGAGTGTGCACTCTTCATCATCATCAGTAGTTTCACCTTCTTCGCAAGCCTCATTGGTTTCAACATCTTGTTCTGATTCTAATTCTATTTCGATCGGGTCTTCAGCAACATTAAATTGCATCCTCGTATCAGGAAAAAATTTGTATAACCGCTAAAGCTACAATCCATAGTAAAAATTCCTTACCATGATTCCTCGCGTCATGGACATCCGTTGTTGAATTTTCTCCCCCATGCTGAACCCCCAATCTTAACTCCATTATGGCCACTTTCAGAATCTCAAGTCATTAGTTCTATTTTTCCAAAAGAATGTGAGTTGGATTTTGTTTTTAAAAAGAAAGTTTCGATCATTTATGGGTCGATAATCTACGGATCGAGTTCGATGATCCTGAGTGAGAGTTTTTATTGCGGGTTAAGATTGATGCTATTTTTACTGAATCCCTTCGTCTATCATATTTTATATGTTCTTGTAGGTTATGCCGGTAATCATTCATTTTAGTATAAAGATGAATGGAAAAATATCATTGATGGTGCCTAAAATAGGACGAGTCGTTTGACGACTCAGCAAATCAGATGAGATTCTGCGGGAGCTCCAATGAACGATTTGAGTGGGTTGTTACCTGCGTCACAAAGCAAAGTCAGAGGCGCCGGGAGGTTTCCCGACGAAGGTACTTCGACGCTCAAGTCAGCGGTTGCTCGAGAGCTATAACAATTCAAGAACCAATTGCTGCTTATTCAGAACTTACCTTAAAAATGAGGTGGAGCTGTCTATTTATAGAGAGCGTTGAGTGCTTCATGGGCCTTATCTGAGCGGGCCCGTTTCCTTGCGTCTCCATGGACAATTTGTTGTCGGGCCATTGGGCTCAATTATTGATAATTATCTTGATTCTTTGTAGATTGGGTTTGGGCTTGGGCTTAGGAGACCAATTGCTCGGCCCATAACCCATCATAGGCCCCCCACTCTCGGGCGCAGCAAGTCTGCTGTGATCATCGGGACTAGATTTTGTTAGTCTCTTCTTTGGTGCGGCCGAGAGTAGCTTTAATACTCATTTTTTGGATTATCACTATTATATAGAGAACTTATAATTTTATTATTTTCTATATGAATTCTGTGATTCTAAAGTTTTATGATTTACTAAAAAATTTCATTCAATTTTTATTTTTATTATAATTATTATTATTATATATATATATATATATATATATATATACTTATTTTTTGGATTATCACTATTATATAGAGAACTTATAATTTTATTATTTTCTATATGAATTCGGTGATTTTGATAATTTATTATTTACTAAAAAATTTCAGTAAATTTTTATTTTTATTTTATATATATATATATATATATTTGTACTTAATTTTTTGTTTGTAGATAATTGTTCAAGAGTTTGGATAATTGTAAACTCTGTATTAGAGTTGCACTAAAATTAGGATTGTATCCTATAAAATCCTTTCTACACTAATTTTTATTCTAACTTAGGGTCAATACCACATACTCAAGGGAGATCTACGCTCAAACTCCATGGCAGGTATTTCCTCACTTTGCTAACTTTATAATTAATCTGTTTTGTCTTTTCTTCTTCTTATTCTTTTTTTTTATTATTATTCTTTATCAATTGATTTTGTTAAGCTTAATCCTCTACTAAGCCTAATCAGACTCTAATTTGAATAACTGGACGTCTGTCTTCATGTTCCTTTGCGCCATGCCCGGATTGAAATCACGGTGATGTGCCGCATGGTGGAGTGTCGGGGGTATGTGATAAATGTGCGGATGTCGGTCGCGGTAGGCGACGGTGTGGCGGCGGGGTTTGCAGGGAAAAAATCGGCGATGGTGGCTGTGTCGGGCGAGGAAGGTGGCTCGATCTTTTGGGTCGCGGTGGCAGCGCTTCGGTGTTGCGGTGGTGTCGTACGGAGTCGACAGTGGTAGCTGCGGGCGATGGAACGCCGTCGGAGATTTGGGCCGTAGGAGCGGCTTCGGTGGTGTAGATCTTGTCGATGGAGCAGTGCCTAAAAGGTGCCCCGGTGGAAGGTGG